>JARQOC010000002.1:477071319-477186730 GCA_033576535.1 Allobates femoralis | reverse complement strand
TTGCTCATCTTTCTAATAATTGTGCCAACAGTTGTTGCATTCTCACCACGCTGCTTGTATATTGTCCTGTAGCCCATCCCAGTCTTGTGCATGTCTACAATTTTGTCCTGGTGCCCTTTGACAGCTCTTTGGTCTTGGCCATGGTGGACAGGTTTGGAGTGTGATTGAGTGTCTGGAGAGGTGTATTTTATACAGGTAACAAGTTCAAACAGGTTAAATTTATACAGGTAATGAATGCAGAGTAGAAGGGGTTCTTAAAGAGACACTAACAGGTCTATGAGAGCCAGAATTTTTGCTGGTTGGTAGGTGAACAAATACTTGTTTCATGCAATAAAAGGCAATTCAATAATTTAAAAGTTATACAATGTGATTATCTGGACTTTTTTTTTTTTTTAATTCCGTCTCTCATAGTTAAAGTATACCTATGATAAAAATTACAGACCTCTCCATTCTTAGTAGGTGGGAAAGCTAGAAAAATTATCAGTGTATAAAATACTTATTTTCCCCGCTGTACATAAGACAAATATGGGCTGACCATTTATTGGTGTTAAAATAGCATCTTAGAATGCATTGGCTGTGAGGTTTTTTTTTGGCCTATTAAACCCATTGCATATGATTGGCCAAACTAATCTAACATGCTTGATCAGTCTTTAAAATTGTAAAAAAAAGTCCTTCGGTTGGCTATTGGATGAAACAAACATAGGTTTGTTTTGTCAAGGCAGCCAAACATAGTTTGTTGTCAAAATTGGACGATTCGGATATCTTTTTTTCAATGTCTATGGGGCCTTTAAATTAGGTCATTAATATTAGTTTGGCTGAGGTCTGACTCCTTACACCCACAGGAACCAGCCACTGCATTTTTTTTACGCAGGTCTTCAATACAGCTGGGTATAGCAACTTTGTCTCACTCAAGTCAATAGGAGAAAGCAGCAGTAAGCAAACCAGCCAATGTACAGTTCAGACAAGTGCAAAAAACGTTGGTCAAGATTTGTGCCTTTACCAATCTAATATTAAAAGCTTATCTTAAGAGTAGGCTATAAATGTAATAATCCCTCAGCCCCAACATTGAATCTAAAGTATAACATTTGAGGACAATGTTGTAGACAATAGGGTCATTCCGTGTCAAGTGGACCAGTGGTCCCCACTCGACGTTCTCTGATTTTGCTGAAAATTTATAAGGATGTACATGTATGTTTGAAAAGAGGTTCTGTACATTTTTAGGGCCAGATCTCAAATACATTGGGCACTGTTGACCTTTCACTGGAGGCCCCCCCAAGCCTGCGGCTTCATCTAAGAGGATTTTGCAAACTTTGGCACATAGCCATTAGAGTTCTATACTGGCTATGATGCTGAAATTTGGCATACTAGCTCAACTTTTGCTGCTAAACACGATAAAATTATTACCGGCTATGACAAAACAATATTTCGGCCGCAATTTTGTGTCAAAGTAGCTTGCAAAACGCGTCGTATAAAATTTATGCCAAACTTTGCCCATATATAACTCAAGACCAAAAACCAATAGGAACTGGTGCTTTACCCTGTACAACAAACATCTACATGACTTTGCATTGCTGCAATATCACGGTCAAAGCATATGTATTTGTGGAAATATTCACACCCACATATGATGAAAAACTTAAAAAAAAAATGAATTTTACCTATTTTTAGGTCAAATTTCCCAAAAAGGGTACTCCTAAAATATATTAATTCTGTTATCATTAGAAAGAGCACATTTTTCTCTACAAGGATCATTGTTTTTTTTTTTTGGAGTTTCTCCGTTTAAGAAAAGAAAAATGCCACTGAACATGGTGTCATATATTAATACGCAATGAATGGTAACTGCACTATTCAAACCCTTGCGTTGGTCCATGGTGGTGATACCACGACCAATTCCCTAAGAATTGGTATTATAATCCTATTAAGAATTGTAATAATGCTGTCTTTCGAGAATTGGCAGCCCCATCGCCCAGGAGCCATGGCCGATAGCCGTGCAAGGCAAGTCGCGGGTGGTCTCTTTATCGCAGGTTCCGAAGCCTGAGGGTGGATGTCTTTGCCTAGGATCCCAAGCCTAATATTGGGTATCTTTTGTTGGTTCCCAAGCCATAATGTTCAGTCTAAGTGGTCTGGAATTGTTGCTGAATTTGCAACATAATCGGTTCAGAGAAGCTGTATTGTCGGCCCATTGCTGTTGCAGCTGGTGCTGGAATTATTGCAATGATTGACTGCTCGGGAATCCAGCATGTATCATTTCTCACAGGCCAATGAAAGAAGCTAGCTGGTCCATGAGGATGCATAAAATGTATTAATGCATCATGGTCGTCGACTGAAATTTCAGAAATATTTCCAATCCACCAGTTCCTATCGAAAATGCAGGCAATGTATTGCCCTGGCTGGAGGTTTGCAATTGGCACAAAAGGCATTTCTGATCTGACAGATCCATCTTACATGGGCAATGAAAGATGAAGGGTCATTTGACACCCTTGAAATGCGAATCTTTTTGTCATCAATTGGCACAAACTGGTGATTTTCTCTTGTTCCAGCAATTGTATTGTTACCCCTCGGGGGTCTGCCGCTGGGTTCCAGCGCCCTCTGCTGGAGTAGCACTGCTCTTCCCCTCCCTTTCCGGGGCTACTGCTTGAGCACATGACACTACATCTCCAAACCTGTTTCTGCTGGAGAGACTGCAGGGAGCATGCTCCTCCCCTCAGCCAATCACCATGCTTCTGTGTCCTGCCAATCAGGACTGCCCTGCTATGATATAAACTTCCTGTTTCCAGTCAGTCGGGGCCAGGGCAACCTCTCCCTAGTGGCGCTGCCATTTCTGGTCTTGTGAGGTCTTTCCTTATTTGGCTTGTTACCTGATTTCTGTGTGTTCCTTCCCACAGATTCCTGCCCTGCCGGCTCCTCGCTGACTTCCGTGTGCCTGGCTGATTTCCCGGACCTCTTCCAAGCGGATCGCTGTCTCAAGCCTGGCTCCGGATTCCCCGTGTTCCTGGTTCTCCGTTTCCGATTCTATACCCGGTTGCTGTATTGTTTCCCACGTTGCCTTGGGTCGGTTTAACATCCGTGTCCGCTTCATCGGTCCCCCCGAGGTTGGTACCGGCGGTATCCCTGTATAGGGGTTAAGTGCTCCGGGGCCTCCGTCGATGGTGTTCCGGTGCTGTGACCGTGTGGCCCTCCCCTGGGGCGTGGGTGTGTGTATTGTTCAAATAAACCTGTTGACTCTACTGTACTGGTCCGCCTCTCTGTCACCCGGTATCAGCATCCGCTCTACGCGGTCCAGTGGGTCCACATGTGAGTCCGTCAGTAGGACGTGACATGTATGTCCATCTTTGAACCTTTCCTCTTGAACTACCCGTATTTCGTCAATTTTTTCTTTTGGAACAAAAAAAAACTTGATTCCATGCAGTTGCTCGTTGCAAAAGTTGAATAAATCCACCGGGGTCACTATTTGGTTTTCAGTTGGGCGTTGAAGACTCGCACGAGCTGCCAACATCTTTGCTGTCCCTCCAATCCCATCACAGGGTGACTTTCCATGACTGGTACCAAAAAAATTCCATTCAGCGCTGATATTGAAATCAGCATTGTGGTGGCACAAGTTGAGAACATTTTTGAAATTTTTGTACTGGGCTGCAGATCCATCGCTGAAGTAGTGGATATGACGAATCCCATAGATGAGAGTCTTGAGATACTCCACAATTACTTTTAAGAAAGTGTGGACTGCAACTGTGTCATGTCGTGAGCAATCACTGATTATGCACAAGCTGATGTTCTGCGCAGCGTCACCATTTAACTCCTTGAAGTAAATTACAAATGGGTGTACTGTAGCTTGACTATTTTCCCAGTGGAAACCTTGAATGGCATCTTGAACAATAAATTAGTAATTTTCAGCAAAGTCCATAAGGATCACAAGCTTTCCAGGTCTCAGATTTTCCTTCAACGATTTCAGATAGCAACTTTGATGCTTGGCGATGCAGTGATGGCTACAAAGTTTAGAAATTTTCAAAACCAATTCTTCAATGAAATCTTCGATAGTAGGTTGTTTGGTATCAAGAGTGTCTCGATCAGTGTGAATCCATTGTTTGAACTCAATGATATCTTCAGGGTCACTGTTGACAAACACATTGACTAGAAATTCTTTTAAAACGTCAGGACATGGGCATTTATCACAACGGCCAAGCATACAGTCCTTGGATTCAATTCCACAGACCACAGCTTGTGCATAATCAGTGATTGCTCACGACATGACACAGTTGCAGTCCACACTTTCTTAACAGTAATTGTGGAGTATCTCAAGACTCTCATCTATGGGATTCGTCATATCCACTACTTCAGCGATGGATCTGCAGCCCAGTACAAAAATTTCAAAAATTTTCTCAACTTGTGCCACCACAATGCTGATTTCAAAATCAGCGCTGAATGGAATTTTTTTGGTACCAGTCATGGAAAGTCGCCCTGTGATGGGATTGGAGTGACAGCAAAGAGGTTGGCAGCTCATGGGAGTCTTCAACGCCAAACTGAAAACCAAATACTGACCCCGGTGGATTTATTCAACTTTTGCAACGAGCAACTGCATGGAATCAAGTTTTTTTTGTTCCAAAAGAAAAAATTGACGAAATACGGGTAGTTCAAGAGGAAAGGTTCAAAGATGGACATACAATTGCTGGAACAAGAGAAAATCACCAGTTTGTGCCAATTCATGACAAAAAGATTCACATTTCAAGGGTGTCAAATGACCCTTCATCTTTCATTGCCCATGTAGATGGATCTGTCAGATCAGAAATGCCTTTTGTGCCAATTGCAAACCTCCAGCCAGGGCAATACATTGCCTGCATTTACGATAGGAACTGGTGGATTGGAAATATTTCTGAAATTTCAGTCGACGACCATGATGGATTAATACATTTTATGCACCCTCATGGACCAGCTAGCTTCTTTCACTGGCCTGTGAGAAATGATACATGCTGGATTCCCGAGCAGTCAATCATTGCAATAATTCCAGCACCAGCTGCAACAGCAATGGGCCGACAATACAGCTTCTCTGAACCGATTATGTTGCAAATTCAGCAACAATTCCAGACCACTTAGACTGAACATTATGGCTTGGGAACCAACAAAAGATACCCAATATTAGGCTTGGGATCCTAGGCAAAGACATCCACCCTCAGGCTTCGGAACCTGCGATAAAGAGACCACCCGCGACTTGCCTTGCACGGCTATCGGCCATGGCTCCTGGGCGATGGGGCTGCCAATTCTCGAAAGACAGCATTATTACAATTCTTAATAGGATTATAATACCAATTCTTAGGGAATTGGTTGTGGTATAACCACCATGGACCAACGCAAGGGTTTGAATAGTGCAGTTACCATTCATTGCGTATTAATAAATGACACCATGTTCAGTGGCATTTTTCTTTTCTTAAACGGAGAAACTCCAAAAAAAAAACCAATGATCTTTGTAGAGAAAAATGTGCTCTTTCTAATGATAACAGAATTAATATATTTTAGGAGTACCCTTTTTGGGAAATTTGACCTAAAAATAGGTAAAATTCGTTTTTTTAAAGTTTTTCATCATATGTGGGTGTGAATATTTCCACAAATACATATGCTTTGACCGTGATATTGCAGCAATGCAAAGTCATGTAGATGTTTGTTGTACAGGGTAAAGCACCAGTTCCTATTGGTTTTTGGTCTTGAGTTATGTATGGGCAAAGTTTGGCATAAATTTTATACGACGCGTTTTGCAAGCTACTTTGACACAAAATTGCGGCCGAAATATTGTTTTGTCATAGCCGGTAATAATTTTATCGTGTTTAGCAGCAAAAGTTGAGCTAGTATGCCAAATTTCAGCATCATAGCCAGTATAGAACTCTAATGGCTATGTGCCAAAGTTTGCAAAATCCTCTTAGATGAAGCCGCAGGCTTGGGGGGGCCTCCAGTGAAAGGTCAACAGTGCCCAATGTATTTGAGATCTGGCCCTAAAAATTTACAGAACCTCTTTTCAAACATACATGTAGATCCTTATAAATTTTCAGCAAAATCGGAGAACGTCGAGTGGGGACGATTTTTAAAACTGGTCCACTTGACACGGAATGACCCAATATAATTTATCTGTTAGTTTTGCTGCTAACCCATCTCTGAAAATCTCTGACTGTAGATCCATTAAAATGATGTTCCCACAATGAATTTTTGGGGAGTTTTTGATGTTGCAGATTTTCTGTAGGATTTCTGCCCTGATTGGATAAAATGGGTTACTACAGGGTGGGCCATTTATATGGATGCACCTAAATAAAATGGGAATGGTTGGTCATATCAACTTCCTGTTTGTGGCACATTAGTATATGGGGGGGATAAACTTTCTCAGATGAGTGGTGACTATGGCAGCCATTTTGACGTTGGCCATTTTCGATCCTCTTATTTTTTTCAATGGGAATAGGATCATGTGACACATCAGTCGTATTGAGAATTTCATAAGAAAATCAATAGTGTGCTTGGTTTTAATGTAACTATAATTCTTTCATAAGTTATTTACAAGTTTATGACCTCTTATAAAATGTGTTCAAAGTGCTGCCCATTGTGTTGGATTGTCTATGCAACCCTCTTCTCCCACTCTTGACACACTGATAGCAACACCGCTGAAGAAATGCTAGCACAGGCTTCCAGTATACATTGTTTCAGATGCTGCACATCTCGTATCTTCGCAGCATAGACAATTGCCTTCAGATGAATGACGAGGCAAACTTTTTTGTGAATTGTGAAATTAACAAACAAAACCACCACTATTGGTCTGACACTAACCCACAGTGGATAGATCCCTCCAAGACTGTTGGAACACAAAAATTGATGGTATGGTGTACAAAGATAGTGGGGTCATTCTTCATCAATGGAAACCTCAATGCAGCTGGATTTCTGAATCATATAGCAATTTCAGATATCTAGTTTTCCCCCTCCCATATACTAACGTGCCACAAACAGAAAGTTGATATCACCAACTATTCCTATTTTATTTAGGTGCATACATATAAATGGCCCACCCTGTAGTGTTTTTTTTCATTGCGTTTTTTGGTGCATTTTTATTGTGTTTTTTCTGATGCGGTTTTTGTCTTTTTATGATATGTCAAACTGGTTTGTCTTGGATACTTCCTGTTACATTGCTTTCATAAAACTTTATTGATAAGTTATATATAGACCACATGCATTTTAGTGCAATTCTGCTGCGGAAATGCACTTAAAACACACATGCGTCTTCTACCTATGTATTTTAGTAATCTTAATCAAGTATATGGGGAAAAATCTGACAATAAAATGCATATTCACTACAAGAAAAATTGACATGTTGTGGATTTCAATATCGCACCGCAGCTCAGTTTACGGCACAGTAAGCATAGGATTTCTACACATTGATTTCATTTGCTGGAACTGTAAAGGCCGCTTTACACGTCACGATATCGCAATGCAACTATGATAAAAGTCACGTGGTAGGGGCGTTGTAGTTGATATCGTTCATGTGTTGTGTTGTGTAAATGAGCAATGCGACGCAAGAACAATGCCAAAACGATGTAGTTTATGAACTGTGCATGCTGTTCAACCGTGCAATGTTGGCTTGACGATCTGGCATGATTGTGCTGTGTGACAGCGCAACTACGATTTGGAGCGCAACTTCCCCTATTAACTCCAATGTTAATAGCTCATTCCCTGAGTTGCTCAGACGCAGTGTGCAAGAGGGGCGTACGACATCGTAGTTGCGTTGCCTGGCGATATTGCACTGTGTAACATCTCCTATGCGATCTTGGACAAATGCCAAAAACATACGCGCTCCCATAAGATCGTATGCAATATCGGAATGATATTGCGACGTGTAAAGCGGCCTTAAGACACTACAAGGTTTTGCATCGCGAACGTGTACAGCGTCAAAATCTTATTGTGAGAACTAAGTCTTAGAAACAACTATACACATACAAACCCTCTCAGGAGCTGACCAGACATCTGCTATCCCTTCCATTCAAGTATCCAGAGACAGTGTTATATACAGTTGGCTGTGTTCTGGTTTAGACATTGGACACAGATGGTTGACTGCTGGCTCCAATTGAAGTATTGAGGTTTAAAAAAAAAGGACTGTACACAGAGAACAATATATATTTATGTCTATTATGTCTTTTTGTGACCACACATACTTAAATGTCAGCCCATTCATGGTACCACCACATGTGTGGTCAACATTAGGATTCAGTTTTTAGGTTACTGACATTGATTAGCCTAACATGCTTGAGTGTTAGTCCCAAAATCTGCCCCCTATTTTTAGTAATCACCCAAGCTAATTAATAACTAGTCTTGTAACATGAATGTTAAGTCGGAGCTTGATTAGAACACTATATTCTTCAGCCATAAGATAAACAATGTTCTTGCTGTGACAGTGGTCTTTGTCAAGTGCAGCTTAATTATTATTCCTTTCCGCCTCAAGAGAAAGAATTCAGAAAGAAAAATAAACCTTGCACCTAGTTAAATAAGTCTCACTTTCATATTTTTACATGCCCAGACTCTGTGGACCAGCTGTGCTTGGTTAAACATTTGGAAATGTTAGATTTCACTCGCTTTGCACTAACTGGAACTAAATCTAATCAAACAGTAACCCGCCATAGCATTTCACTTATTATTTGCACTTGAACGTTTAATGGAAATTAAAGTTGCAATCTGATTAAAAATATTAAAATTACCTCTACCGTTTTATTTTCGTTCAGTAATTCCAAAGCATGTCTATATAAGCCGTTGTATTAATTTAGCATTTTCCTGAATGGGTTACAATTACATTTAAGAATAGTCCGACCACATTGTAGTTGAACAAATATATATGTTACTTGAAGCAGCAGTGTTCATCTAGAATGTGATAGATTATAAAAGGTCAACCAGGTAATCACAGATTAGCCATGAGGGTATTGGCAAATGTTACTGCACATGAATGCCAAGATTTTAATGCAAAAGGCATGCCAGGGACTACAGGGGTATTTGCTGAAAATAACATGACAGTTCTGCCAGTGCTAAAGCCAGGAATGGCTTAAGAGTTAAAAATTTGATTGTTATCTAATTACTTCAAGTCTAAATTCTTGATTGATTGTTAGCTTTGGGGAACGCTTCATGCGTTTAAAGGGAACGTCGTGTGCCTCTTCAGTCCATTCTCAACTATGTTTCCATCTGGCTATTTCATCTCTCCCTCTCATTACTCCTCATTTCTTTCCCTCTGTTAAACTCTTCCTTGGCTACCGAGTGTTACAACCGGGCTTGAAATGGTAAAGGTGCCCACACTGCTGCATGTCTATCTGATAAAAGCCATAATACTTAAACATGTAAGCACAGTGCTGCACTTAAGTCTAAAGTATCACCATATTTACAAGCAAAAAGCTTGTAAAGGTAGGGTCAACATGGGAGAACCATGCATGTCCTACTTCATATAAGCAATCTGGAACGACTTTAGCTATGTCTTGTCATTTGCCTCATTCAAACTGAACTGCATTAGAGTCCCAGAGTGCACTGCTGTGTCAGCAAGGCTTCTTTGGGTGTTTTATGTAATGTAGAGTATTTTGCATAGTGTGTGATTGGGGTGCTGTAATGAATAAGCCACAGATATCATTTCTTGTGGCTACTGTTGTATAGGACACTATTAATGTGACTTTTATGGAAGAGCTATTTCTGTTACTATTAAAGGTGCATTTTAGGGGTGACTGTAACTTTAATATTATTGACAACAAACTGTTACTTTTTGTGGGTGTTTTTGTTGTCATTATTATTTGGGCATATTAGATATTACTATAATAGCGCACACTTATAAGTGACATGATATTATATGAAGGTACTCTGACTACTAACATTGCTTATGGGGCATTGGGCAGTAGCTATTATTGGAGTATCATCTCTGCAGAAGAGCTTTATGACATAACTAGCTGTAGTACCCGGCTACGCTCGGGTTAATAAATAACTGATGTTAGCTATAAGAAAATAGAATTTGAATATGTCATGTTAATGACCTGTTGGAAAATAGAAGCTGAGCTGTGATTGGTTGCTATAGGCAGCCTGATAAATCTCCAGCCAACAGAAAACCCTCCCCCCGGCCGGGCAGTATATGTTACCTCACACATACACATAATAGACAGCTCATTTGACTGACATCTGCCTTAATTCCCTATATGGCACATGTGTTGCACATTGGCTGTTTTTAATCAGATGTTTATTTTGGGAAATTAAAGATGCCACACACATGAGACGAGTTGTGTGAGGCGATTTGTGCACATCTGTGTCTGTCTGTGTGGTGTGTGTGTCCCTGGGGTGTGTGCATGTGTGTTCTTGTGGGGGGGAGGGGTGTCCCTGTGGTGTGTGTCCTTGTGGGGGGGAGGGTGTCCCTGTGGTGTGTATCCATTCTTGTGGGGTCTGTGTATTCCTGTGGGGTGTGTGTGTGTGTCTCTCTGTGTCCCTGTGGGGTGTGTATGTGTGTGTCCCTGCGTGTGTGTGTCCCTGTGGTGTGTGTGTGTGCCGAGTGCATGTGTCCCTATAGGGTGTGTATGTGTGTGTGTCCCTGTGGGGGGTCTGTGTGGTGTGTGTTTCTCTGTGTTGTGTGTGTCTCTTTGTGGTGTGTGTGTGTTCAGGTTCGTGGCGAGTATCCAATGTTGGGGCTCCACCTTAACGACTATACACTTGCTGTTACTCTTTGTGTGTGTGTGGTGTGTATACATGTCCCAGTGTGTGGTGAATATCCCATGTTGGGGCCCCACCTTAGTGACTATATGCTGCTATATGCTGTTAGTCTTGGCGCTGTCATTAAGCCCCTCTCATTCACAACTGTCAACTGGTAACTGTCACTTTCTCTCCATTATGTAGATAGGGCCAAAATTGGTGAATTGGAATGCGCAGGGTTAAAATTTTGCCTCACAACATAGCCTATGACGCTCTCGGGGTCCAGGCGTGTGACTGTGCAAAATTTTGTGGCTGTAGTTGCGACAGTGTAGATGCCAATCCCGGACATACACACACACATACACACATTCAGCTTTATATATTAGATTGAGGTTAAGGTATACATTTGAAATGTTCACCTATTTAATTAAATAAGGAAGAATATTAACTTCTGAATAAAGAAGAAGGGGTAAAACTTAATTGCATGGTCATTTTTTGATGGACTGTGAATTAAACTAGGGGCAGCAGTCATACTAGATAGTGGACTCCTTGGTGAGAACATTTACAAAGAACTATGGACTTGCCTAATTCTGATGTCACCTCCAGGAGACCTGGGGTCAGGAGGTCTCAATGTTTAATCAATTCCAGGCCTTCTGTAGAGCTTACTTAACTGTTTGTTTTGCTGATGTACTTTCCCTTCTATGCTAAATGGGGTTAAGGACCCCTTCCCTGCTGGCTAATAATTCTCTTAGCCTTCATTCCAGCTGCAGGTTGTGATAATCCCTCCCTTCTGCTATATCTACCCAACCTTGACCTCTCTATACTGACCATGTTGGAGGAGCATTCTGTGTAGTGCTTAGCTGTTCACTTCTTTGGCAGCTGCAAACATTTTCCTCCTGGAAAAGATTTTAAATCCTTGCTACCACTTTACTTGCCTGATTTTGTATCTGTATTTCCCTTGTATTCCTGCTCCTTCACTGCCTTGGGGGAGGAGGGTGGATATATAGGTGAGTCAAATACAGAAGCAAAGTATGGTATGAGACCCAGGCGTCCCCACCTTTATGGGTAATCTTCGGGACAGATACAGACAAGGGAACATAAGCCTGGGGAACAGCTCAAGTGCATACTGTCATCACTAACATGACACTTTGATATAAAGAGGGGGATTTGGCCCCAAAGTTTGCACTGGAACTGTAGTTATTACATTGCCTTCACCCAATTCAGTTGAAAATATCAACAGTGATGTGCAATAAGTTTCTTAACATGTATCCTTCATACATTTTTGTGATCATCTACTAATCTTCAGTCCTCACGAGACCTCTTTCTCTACAATCCTTTTATCTTCTCATCATGCAACCATAAACATAGCAAAAAGCTGACTGGTTAATATTAAAATTGCACACAAATGAAGCTTGCAATAGGACGCCTTTCACACACATGTGAAGCACAGAGTCTAGCCAACAGCCTATTACATGCCCCTACTACGCAGACTGCCTGTCACTATCTTTGTGCACCACAGAGGTACAGGCCCCTAGTTTACAAGGTCACTATTGATGGCCCTGGCTGCACCCTTTAAAACAAATATAAAATGTGCAAAAATAACCCAACAATTTAAATCTGAGTATTGAGTAATATTTTGGTTAAAATACGCAAGCTTGCAATCAACATCTAGGGTGCTCACTCTTGCATCACAGGCCCATCAGTGCTGACCTTGTGAATTGGAAACAAGTACAATGGAAAATAGGTTCTATCCTGCACCACAAAATATTCAAGAGAATGGTAAAAACCTTATGGAGACCCTATGAAAAAAGGTTGAGACTATATATGCTTTTAACTATTCATTCTTTTGCTACCTATGTATAAGGACGAACAAGTCCAAAACATGTACAGTACACCTATCTCTGACTTTTTTCAAGGAGTCTCCATAAGGTTTTTATCATTCTCTTAGATTCACTTTTACTGCTCCTATAAAGATGAATTTTTTAAATACTTTTCTGTGCTGGATTAAACCCATTTTCCATTGTACTTGTACCCACTTGTGGACACCAGCTACGAAAATTCCTGTATCGACCCTGGAACACGTGGAATATATGGACTCTGTTCAAATATAGTGGTTAGCTGATATATTCCCATACTTTTCCTTGTGAATTGGGGGCCTGTCCCTTTGTACTGCACTGGTAGAATGTTGGGCAGCCTGCCCAGTTGAATAGTAGGGGAGTATAATAGGCTGTTTGCTAGGCTCTGTGCTTCACATTTGTGTGACTTGTGCAATTCTAATACTAAGCAATCACCTCTTCCATGAACTGGCAGGAGGAAAATTGTTGTTTCATCAGTATTTTGCACATGTGTTACCTTTATTAGGATGCGTGTGTGGAGCCCACTGGGACGGGGTACTCGGTACTGGACCGGGTCACTGCTGGGGATGTCACGGAAGTCTTGGTCCAGACCGTGTCCCAGGCCCACACAAGTAAAAGGGGAATATGTACAATGAATTAAAGTTTGTCGTGATGCCACCCACGTGTGTGTGGTCAATGACGGGACCACCGCTGCTGCAGAACCTCCGGGGATGACGTTAGGCAGCTGTAGATGGAATAGCTCTCCGCGGGTAGAGCTGGGTTCCCCGGGGCAGTGATAGTTAAAGTGTATGATGGAGGGTTGCAATAGGTGCAGTTCACTTACTTTCCTGCTGCTGCAGCCTTCTTCCAGCCAGTGTCCCGAGCTGACAGGCTGTGGCTCTCCAGGTGGGACCTTTCTGCTGTCATGCTGGAAGAACTCAGTCACAGACAAGGGAGCAAAGGTATCATAAAGTTCTGTCTGTGGAGAATCATACAAGTGAGTCGGAAGCAGGGTTCACCGGGTTTACTGTGCAGTTGTCTCAGTACAACAGTTCAAGTTACAGTTCTCTTACATGGGTTACAGACTTTATACTCCGGGTTCCTTTAAGCTCCCTGCAGCCAGGTTGTTACTCTGCGACCCCTCACTCTCTCTATCATCCTTTCCAGGCTTTGTCCTCTGTCTCTGTGTGTGTCTCCGGACAGTGTAGCAGTAGCTCGGACCCTTGTGGGTCCTCGTGGTTGCCACTGAGCTGTCTGTCCTTTAGGCGGGAACTCCAACCTAGAATTGGAGCTCCCTGTCGGTGAATCTGGGGATACCGGGTAGATCTTCGGTTCCCCGTCCGAGCCGACACTCTGCACTCTGCCTAGCCTCCAATAGTCCTCTCCCGCAAGGCACTATCAGGCTCCCTTCTGACTCGTGTCATTCTGGCTTCAATATGGAAGGCTACCCCGCCGGGAGTTGGTCATTGCTGCCGTATTCCTAGGACCCAGTGCTGCTGGTCCTCTCTTTCCTCACACTCCTGGGGTGCTGGCTATGGTTGTGCTTTTTCTCCATGGTTTCTCTGGTGCTTTGGATTCTGCATCTCCATCAGCCCCACTCCTCCAGAACGTGTGCTTCCTTCTTTCTGCTCAGCACCCTCTGGCCTACTCTGTTTTTTTCAGCTCGGTATGTGCTTCTCAGCCTACTCCGGCCTACTTGGTCTTTACTGGTCGGCCCCCTCGGACTACTCTGTGTCTTGGCTGCTCGGCTCACTCCGGCCTACTGACCCCTTCCTCCTCTCCTTCCTCTATTTCTACCTTCTGTCATCTGACCTACATGCTGTCCCACCCACTGCTCTCTAAACCCACCACCCTTTGCCCGCCTAGAGTTCCGGGCTCCGGGTTGGGTGCTGCCTCCTAGTGGTGTGTGGGATGTCTGTGAGGGTGTTTGTGGTGCAAACCATCTTCCTTCCTACCTGGCTGCAGTTCCCTATCTTGCCTCCTGGTCGCAGGGGCGCCATACGTGCACACGGTCCAGAGGAGCTGCGTGTTGGACGCAGGTCCTCTGGCCCTAAGGGAAGCCGCGGGTGGCCGCAGGGAGACCGCAGTCGCCCTGTGCTCACTGTGTGCGGCGGGTGCATGGCGGCTTCTCCCTGCAGTCACCCGATGGGAGCCCCTTCCGACTCCGCAGCATGAAATGAACATGTTGCGAAGGAGCGGACTCCCGGCAACCCACACCGCAGCTCTAAAGACGCTGCGGGTGGGCTACGCACAGTGAGGATGGGATTTCTTGAAATCCCATCCACTTTGCTTATACTGTATTACGCAGCATTTTGGACACAGCGTCTTGCCGCTGCGTCCAAAACGCTACGTATACTCATCGTGTGCATGCACCCTTAAGGGGAACTTCTGCATCCTGTCTGTGCATTTGCTTCTGCAACCTTGGCTGGTAAATACCATTGCCTTTTTACTCTTTATAATTGAATTATTTGGGAATTTCTTTAAGTTTTCTTTTATCTTCTTGGCTATGCTTTTGATTTCATCCCACAACCATCTTCAAGATTTCTCCTGTTCAACCTCCATTCTCTGAAACTTAAAGGGACTCTGTCAGCACAGAATGACTGTTAAACCAAGTGCAGGTGTCTGTGCATCATGGCGGGGCCAATTATTACATACACTTCCCACATGCTTCTTTTTCTTGTATTTTTGCCCTTCTCTGGCTTTAGGAAACCAGAGCTGTCATTCAAAGAAGATGAGATGGAGGGAGAACAAACAGTTTGTAAGGTGTATTTAAATGATTAGCCTCACCATGATGCGCAAACGCCTGTACTTGGTTTGAACAGTCATTCTTTGCTAACAGAGTTCTTTTAATACCCAAATGGATTAGATTCTCCCGTGCCATTTAAATTTTGAAAATCAACCAAAATAGCCTATGACCTGCAAAAACAAAACTTTCTGAACTGGGCACTATATTGTGACCCAAAATCTTTTGGAAATGTTGAGATTTTATGATACCTTGCATGCAGTCAAGGCACACTTTGCCAAAGGCAGCAAAACAACCCCAAAGCGTCTTTGAACCTCCACCATATTTGACTGAAGTGTCCTTTTTTTTTTTACCTTTGTAGACCTCAACCGATAAACAATAGAATGATGTGCCATAAAAAAAATTCTATCTTGATCTCATCTGTTCACAAGACGGTCTCCGAGAAGGATTTTGGCTTGCTCACATACATTTTGGCAGGCTACAGTCTAGCTTTTTTATGTCTCTGTGTTAGCACTGCAGTCCTCCTGGGTGGTCCTGTCATAGTATTTTGTTTCCTTGAAATGTCGACGCATAGTTAATACTGACACTGATGCATCCTTGGCCTGCAGTACAACTTGAATTACTTTGGAACCTGATTAAAACTGCTTATCCACCATCTGGACTATCCTCTGTTGCAACCTTTCTTCAGGTTTTCTCTGCCATTTATGTCCAGAAAGACTAACTAGAGTGCATTGGGTTCAAAATGTCTTGATTTTTTTGCACACTGTGGACAAAGAAATATCAAGATCTCTGGAGATGGACTTGTAATCTTGAGATTGTTGATATTTTTCGGCAATTTTCGTTCTCAAGTCTTCATACAGTTCTTTACTCTTCTTACTGTTCTCCATGGTTAGTGGTATACTTAATTCACAGAAGACTGGCCGAAACAATCTATCTATTATATAATCGCGAATCGCAAATCCGCCCCTCTCGGCGCAACTTCCGGCGTGGTCATGTGGATACGCGCGAAGCGGCCATTGCGAGCCGCCCCGCACACCCCCGCCGCCATATGCCCGCACACCCCCTCCTCCATATGCCCGCACACCCCCGCCGCCATATGCCCGCACACCCCCTCCTCCATATGCCCGCACACCCCCGCCGCCATATGCCCGCACACCCCCTCCTCCATATGCCCGCACACCCCCGCTGCCATATGCCCGCACACCCCCGCCGCCATATGCCCGCACACCCCCTCCTCCATATGCCCGCACACCCCCTCCTCCATATGCCCGCACACCCCCGCCTCCATATGCCCGCACACCCCCTCCTCCATATGCCCGCACACCCCCGCCGCCATATGCCCGCACACCCCCTCCTCCATATGCCCGCACACCCCCGCCGCCATATGCCCGCACAACCCCGCCTCCATATGCCCGCACACCCCCTCCTTCATATGCCCGCACACCCCCTCCTCCATATGCCCGCACACCCCTCCTCCATATGCCCGCACACCCCCTCCTCCATATGCCCGCACACCCCCGCCGCCATATGCCCGCACACCCCCGCCGCCATATGCCCGCACACCCCCTCCTCCATATGTCCGCACACCCCCCCCTCCATATGTCCGCACACCCCCCCTCCATATGTCCGCACACCCCCCCCTCCATATGTCCGCACACCCCCCTCAATATGCCCGCACACCCCCGCCGCCATATGCCCGCACACCCCCTCCTCCATATGCCCGCACACCCCCTCCTCCATATGCCCGCACACCCCCGCCGCCATATGCCCGCACACCCCCTCCTCCATATGCCCGCACACCCCCGCCGCCATATGCCCGCACACCCCCGCCTCCATATGCCCGCACACCCCCCGCCTCCATATGCCCGCACACCCCCTCCTCCATATGCCCGCACACCCCTGCCGCCATATGCCCGCACACCCCCTCCTCCATATGCCCGCACACCACCTCCTCCATATGCCCGCACCCCCCCGCCGCCATATGCCCGCACACCCCCTCCTCCATATGCCCGCACACCCCCTCCTCCATATGCCCGCACACCCCCTCCTCCATATGCCCGCACACCCCCTCCTCCATATGCCCGCACACCCCCGCCGCCATATGCCCGCACACCCCCTCCTCCATATGCCCGCACACCCCCGCCGCCATATGCCCGCACACCCCCTCCTCCATATGCCCGCACACCCCCTCCTCCATATGCCCGCACACCCCGCCGCCATATGCCCGCACACCCCCTCCTCCATATGCCCGCACACCCCCGCCGCCATATGCCCGCACACACCCCGCCGCCATATGCCCGCACACCCCCTCCTCCACATGCCCGCACACCCCCTCCTCCATATGCCCGCACACCCCCGCCGCCATATGCCCGCACACCCCCTCCTCCATATGCCCGCACACCCCCGCCGCCATATGCCCGCACACCCCCGCCTCCATATGCCCGCACACCCCCTCCTCCATATGCCCGCACACCCCTGCCGCCATATGCCCGCACACCCCCCTCCATATGCCCGCACACCACCTCCTCATATGCCCGCACCCCCCGCCGCATATGCCCGCACACCCCCTCCTCCATATGCCCGCACACACCCCCTCCTCCATATGCCCGCACACCCCCGCCGCCATATGCCGCACACCCCTCTCCATATGCCCGCACACCCCGCCTCCATATGCCCGCACACCCCCGCCGCCATATGCCGCACACCCCCTCCTCCATATGCCCGCACACCCCCGCCGCCATATGCCCGCACACCCCGCCGCCATATGCCGCACACCCCCTCCTCTCCACATGCCCGCACACCCCCTCCTCCATATGCCCGCACACCCCTCCTCCATATGCCCCACACCCCCCTCATATGCCCGCACACCCCCTCTCCATATGCCCGCACACCCCTCCTCCATATGCCCGCACACCCCCGCCCCATATGACCGCACACCCCTCCTCCATATGCCCGCACACCCCCGCCTCCATATGCCCGCACACCCCCTCCTCCATATGCCCGCACACCCCCCCCCTCCATATGTC
This sequence comes from Allobates femoralis, assembly GCA_033576535.1. NCBI lineage: Eukaryota > Metazoa > Chordata > Amphibia > Anura > Aromobatidae > Allobates > Allobates femoralis. The sequence goes on along the minus strand of JARQOC010000002.1, from coordinate 477,168,464 downwards.
CGCACACCCCCCCTCCATATGCCGCACACCCCCCCTCCATATGCCCCACACCCCGCCGCCATATGCCCGCACACCACCCCCTCTCCATATGCCCGCACACCCCCTCCTCCATATGCCCGCACACCCCCTCCTCCATATGCCCGCACACCCCCGCCGCCATATGCCCGCACACCCCGCCTCCATATGCCCGCACACCCCTCCTCCATATGCCCGCACACCCCCGCCGCCATATGCCCGCACACCCCCTCCTCCATATGCCCCACACCCCCGCCGCCATATGCCCGCACACCCCCGCCTCCATATGCCCGCACACCCCCTCCTTCATATGCCCGCACACCCCCTCCTCCATATGCCCGCACACCCCTCCTCCATATGCCCGCACACCCCCTCCTCCATATGCCCGCACACCCCCGCCGCCATATGCCCGCACACCCCTCCTCCATATGTCCGCACACCCCCCCTCCATATGTCCGCACACCCCACCCTCCATATGCCCGCACACCCCGCCGCCATATGCCCGCACACCCCCTCCTCCATATGCCCGCACACCCCCTCCTCCATATGCCCGCACACCCCCTCCTCCATATGCCCGCACACCCCCGCCGCCATATGCCGCACACCCCTCCTCCATATGCCCGCACACCCCCGCCGCCATATGCCCGCACACCCCCGCCTCCATATGCCCGCACACCCCCTCCTCCATATGCCCGCACACCCCTGCCGCCATATGCCCGCACACCCCCTCCTCCATATGCCCGCACACCACCTCCTCCATATGCCCGCACCCCCCGCCCGCCATATGCCCGCACACCCCCTCCTCCATATGCCCGCACACCCCTCCTCCATATGCCCGCACACCCCCGCCGCCATATGCCCGCACACCCCCTCCTCCATATGCCCGCACACCCCCTCCTCCATATGCCGCACACCCCCCGCCGCCATATGCCCGCACACCCCCGCCGCCATATGCCCGCACACCCCCGCCCCATATGCCCGCACACCCCCGCGCCATATGCCCGCACACCCCCTCCTCCACATGCCCTCACACCCCTCCTCCATATGCCCGCACACCCCCGCTGCCATATGCCCGCACACCACCCGCCTCCATATGCCGCACACCCCCTCCTCCATATGCCCGCACACCCCTCCTCCATATGCCCGCACACCCCCGCCGCCATATGCCCGCACACCCCCTCCTCCATATGCCCGCACACCCCCCTCCTCCATATGCCCGCACACCCCCTCCTCCATATGCCCGCACACCCCCTCCTCCATATGCCCGCACACCCCTCCTCCATATGCCCGCACACCCCCTCCTCCATATGCCCGCACACCCCCTCCTCCATATGCCGCACACCCCTGCCGCCATATGCCCGCACACCCCTCCTCCATATGCCCGCACACCACCTCCTCCATATGCCCGCACCCCCCGCCGCCATATGCCCGCACAACCCCCTCCTCCATATGCCCGCACACGCCCTCCTCCATATGCCGCACACCCCCGCCGCCATATGCCCGCACACCCCCGCCGCCATATGCCCGCACACCCCCGCCGCCATATGCCCGCACACCCCCTCCTCCATATGTCCGCACACACACCCCACCATATGTCCGCACACCCCCCCCCCCTCCATATGTCCGCACACCCCCCCCTCCATATGTCCACACACCCCCCCCCTCCATTATGTCCGCACACCCCCCCTCCCCGACGCCATAGATCACTTACCTATCTTCATGACATCTGCTTCCTCAGGTCCAGGTCCAGTCCTTCCTTCGGCCCACGCATCCTCTTCCTTCAGCCCGGCTAACGACTCTTCCATCCGGCGCTCTTCTCTCTTCCTCCACCGAGCTCCGGGTTACATGGCGGATAATCCTGGACGCTGATTGGTCGCTTCTTCCCATAGAGAAACATGGCCATGTTTCTCTATGGGAAGACGCGACCAATCAGCGTCCAGGATTATCCGCCATGTATCTCTATGAGGCCTTTGAGCGGACCTGAATGGAGACTGTTTGTAAAGACACTTTCCATTCAGGTCCGCTCCAACCCCTCATAGAGATACATGGCGGATAATCCTGGACGCTGATTGGTCGCGTCTTCCCATAGAGAAACATGGCCATGTTTCTCTATGGGAAGAAGCGACCAATCAGCGTGCACCATTATCCGCTATGTAACTCTATGAGATGTTTGAGCGGACCTGAAGGAGAACTGAGTCTCAGGCTCAGGCTCACTTATAAAATAGCAAATAATAAATAAATTTAATAATAAAAAAATAAATAAAAAATAATAAAAAAATAAATAAAAAAATAATAAATAATAAAATAAAAAATAATAATAAAAAAAAAATAAAATGCTAATAATATGAGCCCTATGAGCGGACCTGAAGGAGAACTGTGTCTCAGGCTCAGGCTCACTTAAAATAACAAATAATAAATAAATTTAATAATAAAAAAATAATAAAAAAATAAATACAAAATAATAAAAAAATAAATAAAAAATAATAAATAATAAAATAAAAAATAATAATAAAAAAAAAAATGCTAATAATATGAGCCCTATGAGCGGAACTGAAGGAGAACTGTGTCTCAGGCTCAGGCTCACTTAAAATAACAAATAATAAATACATTTAATAATAAAAAAAATAATAAAAAATAAATAAAAAATAATAAAAAAATAAATAATAAATAATAAATAATAAAATAAAAAATAATAATAAAAAAAAAAAAAAAATGCTAATAATATGAGCCCTATCAGCGGGCCTGAAGGAGAACTGTGTCTCAGGCCCAGGCTCACTTAAAATAACAAATAATAAATAAATTTAATAATAAAAAAATAATAAAAAAAATAAATAAAAAATAATAAAAAATAAATAAAAAATAATAAATAATAAAATAAAAAATATAATAAAAAAAAAAAATGCTAATAATATGAGCCCTATCAGCGGACCTGAAGGAGAACTGTGTCTCAGGCCCAGGCTCACTTAAAATAACAAATAATAAATAAATTTAATAATAAAAAAATAATAAAAAAATAAATAAAAAATAATAAAAAAATAAATAAAAAATAATAAATAATAAAATAAAAAATAATAATAAAAAAAAATAAAATGCTAATAATATGAGCCCTATGAGCGGACCTGAAGGAGAACTGTGTCTCAGGCTCAGGCTCACTTAAAATAACAAATAATAAATAAATTTAATAATAAAAAATAAATAAAAAAATAATAAAAAATAAAAAAAATAAAAAAATAATAAATAATAAAATAAAAAATAATAATAAAAAAAAAACAAATGCTAATAATATGAGCCCTTTCAGCGGACCTGAAGGAGAACTGTGTCTCAGGCTCAGGCTCACTTAAAATAACAAATAATAATAAATTAAATATTAAAATAAAAAAAAATAATAAAAAAAAAAAAAATAATAAATAATAAGATAAAAAATAATAATAAAAACACAATGCTAATATACCTAATAAGAAACGTGTATCACTACTACTAAAAAAAAAATTAATAATTAATAATAAATAATAATAAAAAAAATAATAAATAATAAAAATGAAAATAAAATATATAAATAATAAATAAAAAATAATTAATGCACTATAAAATGCTAATATAATGCTATTATGCTATAAGTAATGTCTATTATTTATATAATTATGCTATTAATGCTAATAATTATAATTATTAATGCTAATTATTTAAAGCTTTTAATGCTTTTATGCTAATAATAATGCTATTAATGCTAATTATTTATGCTAATTAATGCTATTATTTATACTATTATGCTATTAATGCTATAATAATCATTATTTATAGCTAATATGTAATTATATGCTATTAATGCTAATAATAATGTATTTATGCTATATTATGCATTATGCTATATTATGCTAATAATTATATAATCATATTGATTAATATGCTCTTAGCTAATAGTGTATTATGCTATTCAATGCTTATGATTATTTTATGCTCTTATGTAATTCTATCTATTATGCTTTTTTATGCTATTAATTCTATTATTATGCTATTAATGCTATAATAATGCTATTATATGCTATTATATGCTATAATTTATGCTATTAATAATGCTATTCATGCTATTAATAATACTATTAATGCTATTAATGCTAATATTAATGCTATTAATTCTATTATTAATGCTATTAATGCTATTAATAATGCTAATAATGCTATTAATAATGCTATTACTGCTAATTATAATGCTATTAATGCTAATAATTATGCTATTAATGCTAATAATAATGATAATAATGCTAATAATAATCATATTAACGCAATTAATAATGCTATTAAGGCTAATAATCATGCTATTTATGCTATTCAAAATGCTATTCATGCTAATAATATTGCTATTAATGCTCTTTATGCTAATAGTAATGCTATTAATGCGATTTTTTATGCTATTAATTCTATTATTTATGCTATTAATAATGCTATTAATAATGCTATTAATCCTATTAATGCTATTAATAATGCTATTCATGCTATTAATAATACTATTAATGCTATTAATAATACTATTAATGCTATTAATGCTAATATTAATGCTATTAATTGTATTATTAATTCTATTAATGCTATTAATAATGCTATTAATGCTAATAATAATGCTATTACTGCTAATAATAATGCTATTAATGCTAATAATTATGCTATTAATGCTAATATTAATGCTAATAATGCTAATAATAATCATATTAACGCGATTAATAATGCTATTAAGGCTAATAATCATGCTATTTATGCTATTCAAAATGCTATTCATGCTAATAATATTGCTATTAATGCTCTTTATGCTAATAGTAATGCTATTAATGCGATTTTTTATGCTATTAATTCTATTATTTATACTATTAATGCTATTAATAATGCTATTAATAATGCTATTAATTCTATTAATGCTATTAATAATGCTATTCATGCTATTAATAATACTATTAATGCTATTAATGCTAATATTAATGCTATTAATTCTATTATTAATGCTATTAATGCTATTAATAATGCTATTAATGCTAATAATAATGCTATTACTGCTAATTATAATGCTATTAATGCTAATAATTATGCTATTAATGCTAATAATAATGATATTAATGCTAATAATTATGCTATTAATGCTAATATTAATGCTAATAATGCTAATAATAATCATATTAACGCAATTAATAATGCTATTAAGGCTAATAATAATGCTATTTATGCTATTCAAAATGCTATTCATGCTAATAATATTGCTATTAATGCTCTTTATGCTAATAGTAATGCTATTAATGCGATTTTTTATGCTATTAATTCTATTATTTATGCTATTAATGCTATTAATAATGCTATTAATAATGCTATTAATCCTATTAATGCTATTAATAATGCTATTCATGCTATTAATAATACTATTAATGCTAATATTAATGCTATTAATTGTATTATTAATTCTATTAATGCTATTAATAATGCTATTAATGCTAATAATAATGCTATTACTGCTAATAATAATGCTATTAATGCTAATATTTATGCTATTAATGCTAATATTAATGCTAATAATAATCATATTAACGCGATTAATAATGCTATTAAGGCTAATAATCATGCTATTTATGCTATTCAAAATGCTATTCATGCTAATAATATTGCTATTAATGATCTTTATGCTAATAGTAATGCTATTAATGCGATTATTTATGCTATTAATTTTATTATTTATGCTATTAATGCTATTAATAATGCTATTAATGTTATTAATAATGCTATTAATGCTATTCATGCTAATATTAATGCTATTAATGCTATTAAGGCTAATAATCATGCTATTAATCCTATTAATAATGCTATTAATGCTATTTTTAATTCTATTAATGCTATTAATAATTTTATTAATGCTAATAATGCTATTACTCCTCATAATAATGCTATTAACGCTATTATTAATGCTATTTATGGTAATAATGCTATTCATACTAATAACAATACTATTATTAGTACTATTATTGCTATTAATAATGCTATTAATGCTAATAATAATGCTGGTAATGCTAATAATTATGCTATTAATGGTAATAATAATGCTATTAATGCAAATAATATTGCCATGTTCTAGAATCCCGATGCATTTGCATCGGGCTCACAGCTAGTTACCACATAAAAGAATTTAATTTTACTATACTGTACTAATTTATTCCCTTGTGGAATTACGGTTGGTGCTTCCTGTGAATCTGAGCCTCATCCATTACCCCTGATCTAAGTTTCACCTGAATCTCCCTAATCATATTGCTCAGGATCTCTCTGGAGCAGGAACATTTAGACTGGGCGAAGACCTCCATGGTGCTGCACCTCTGGGAATCCAGGGAGGATATGGTCTTTCATGTGATTTAATTGTGTTGTGCTGGCCAGCACAACCTCGAAAGGTGAGTGTAGTACGCTCTCATTTCAACAATATACACTATAGGTACTGATTCACACAGGAGCACCTTGTTTTCCTTAATTTCTCTGCAATCTTAATCACACACTACAATATCGTTAACGATATCGTTGAAATGTCACGGGTTTTCAGTCGTTCAAACGACGTTGTAACAACGTCGTTCAGTGTGACATGTACATCCGATCAACGATATTCGGGCAGATCGTTCATGGTAGGTTTGTGAACCGAACCTTAAACCAAACGATGAACGTTCGTTCAACCTGCAGCATGGGTGTGTGTGACACCTCGATAACGATGTCGTTAACGACCTCGCCTATTGAGAAGTGAAGGACTTAAGCGATCTAACGACCCGAAGTATCGTTTGCTTGTCGTGGAATCATTGCTGCATCGTTAACGATATCTATACGTGTGACATTTCACTAGCGATCATTGAACGTCGTTCAAGCGATCTAGGTCAAGTTCGATCGTTGATCGGATCGTTCGACCATTGAAGCGTCAGGCAGAGCCTTTAGTGTGTCAACCTCTCCCCTTTTTATCCGGTTTCAGATGTGATTTTCATATTGCCCACACTGTTACTTGTCACAGGTGACTTAGAATGAACATCACATGCTTGAAACAAAGTTGTTTACCCACAATTTTGGAAAGATGCCAACAGTTTTGTCCGGCTCATTTAGGGAGTTTTGTGTGAAACTATGTCCCAATTGCCTTTATTTCTCTTTTTTTGTGTTGTTATACTCACAAAGGAAATAAACATGAGTATGACAAAATGTGTTCAATTGCAATAATTTTCTTGGAAAAGTACACCATTTTCTTGAACTTTTTCACGGATGTCAACACTTTCGTCCATGACTGTACATGAAGAAATGGTACTGGTCTCAAAACTTTTTTGGGTTCAGGATGCTATCAGTGTGACTGTTTTTCCATCAGTTTGTTGTCAGTGTTTTTCATGGATGGATAAAGAAATACATTACAAAGCTTTTCCTATAATCTTATATATTTATAGCACAAGTGTGTCATCTGTGATGTGCTTATTTTTGGCAGCGTTTTAGAACTTGTATTGGGCCTTTTCATCTGTAATATCGGATAAAAAGACATATCTCTATGTGTATTACATGGACACATGGTCTATGAAAAAACAGACATGTGAATAACACCATTGATTATAATGGGAACACACAAAATGGACCTTTAAATGAGGTCTAACTGAACATCCATCAGTGAGCTTTTTCTGATGTTGAGCTCATTCTTTTTACTGTCTTTTTCTGAACTCCTCTTTAGCTGATTGATGACCACAAACCACATGAAAAGAGAGCTGACCTTATGTGAGTATCACACCTGCAGGTCCTTGAATTACATGTGCATCATGTGGCCTACTGTACATGCAAGTGATTTATATTATTTTATATTGTTTATGATGCTTTTATTGTAGAAACATCAAATAAAATGTGGACGGATTGCATGAGGTCACGTGTGATAGCTTGGTACATTTTTTTGCCTACCTGCAGGCAAGATTGTAACCTAATGGTACCGTTATACGGGGAAACATCTCCGGCAACATCGCCGGCAACTCAGGGGCGTGGTGAAGTTGCAGCAACATCTCCAGTGCGTTGCCCCGTGTAACAGGGTGATATCAACAGCGATAATTGCTTGAGCAACATCACCTGGTTTCAGGACAATCTCCTGAAACCAGGCGATGTTGCTCAGGCGATCTGGTAGAATCACCCAGTGTGACACTGCAACTATGATGTTGAAAGCAACTTCCCCCATTGAGTCCAATGTTAACGATCGCTGCCAGGGTTGAATTTAACCCTGGCAGCAATAGTTGCTTTCAACATCGCTGCTGCGTTGCCGGCGATGTATCCCGGTGTAACAGCAGCACAGCGATCTTGGCTAGCGGCTCCCGTGAGTTGCCGGCGATGTTTCCCCTTGTAATGGTAGCTTAAGTGAAGCTAAAGGAAGAGGAATGTAAGATTTGTATGTATCCACTATTTTGACTACTAAATATGTAACATTTTAAAATTCTTCATTGTGTGAATTAGGTCTGAAGCCATCATATTCCCCAGTTTATCCCTTCTTTTCTAAATTCTGTAAATATGTGAACCCAGCCTGATATACATATTCAGATCACATAACTAATTACGTAGAGATTTTAAGTGTCTACTAAGAGCAACACAAAATTGCCTGGTATGAAGACAGAAAGCACAAAGTGGCAAGCAAAGGAGGCCATAAACCACCTCCTTTCTCTATGCATTGCTCTCCCTCTATCAAACACACAAATTGGATACTATTTCAAGGCACACCAGTAATCTAAATCCTACAGCCTTGTTAAAACTCCAGACACACACATCTGACAGATACAACAGAGATTAATGAGCCATGACCAGAAGTTTGATTTTTCTGTCAAGTGCTCCCATCCGTTTTTAATAAACAGAGGGACAACATAAACGCTAAATGCTAGGTGCTCTTTGCCGCTCTTGCTAAGCTAGCTGCTTTTTGGTGATATATGTCTTTTTGCTGAGTTATTACAGGGAGCCACTGACAAATATTTTACTAGACCCTTCAGTGAGACCTCCAATAAAAAAGCCTCTTTAATGTGAATTGTACAGGAATTACCAATGAGATGACCTTAACCATATCACTACTGAACCGAGCAGCAGTGCCTTCTAAGGTGACACGCTCCTGATCTCTACATTTTGTCACAATCTACTTGTGATCTAAATGTCAGACTGTACTTTATAAGGTATGGTTATTATTTATTATTCTGTTTCTAGTAGGTGTTAAAGAATACATGAATAGTTTTTTAAACACAACCTGCATGAGTAGGCATCATCAGAAGTGAAGTGAATAAGGTCACATCGCGACCTGCCATTTTTAGAACAAGCAGGTCACAAAAAGTTAGAACCTATTGGCTTATTTGTTGCGTTTGTGGCGCCTTACAGGTAGCACTGCCACACCATTCGGTATTGTATTAGCGGCATGCAGTGATCTTTTACTTAATCCTAGCCGTACTGTGAGCCCTCGTGGACAGCGTTCTCTCTTCTTCTGTACCTGTATGCCATATGTTGTCCATGTACCTTATACTTGTCTTTGTATACCCTTTCACATGTAAAGCGCCATGGAATTAATGGCACAATAATAATAATTAATAATAATAATACAAAAAAGAAAGAAACACCAGTGGAACCCGTCATCCCATGAATAAACTTTTATTTTTTAATTCTTTTAAAAGCACGGACGTGCGGGTGGCGTTGTGGACGACGGCTGTTTCTCGCACAGCTGTGATTTAACAGGTCCTAATAATTAATTGCTTTCAAAATAACGGTAAGTGCCACCTTTTTATCGCCTTCTTTTTTACATGTTAGCTGCCTTGGATAACATTCTGCACCCCTTCTATATCCTAAACCAATCGGGTCCTATTTGTCCGCCCAAAACATGAATAATTAGAATTGTTTCATTGGTGCTTGAGTGTTTCTTGTTTTATGAATTATTGTACAAGTATATTCATATAGTGGAGGTGGTGAGAACTGGAACTAATGTATAAAAGGTGCATATCTCTTAATAAATGATTAACATCAGAAATATTTGCCCGTCGGATAATCTTTTGATGCCCTATGAGCAAAATTCAATGTAACTTTAAAAAATTGCAGTTGTCATGTCATCAAAAGTCATTTGAGGAAAACTTGTCGCCTGCCCCAAATATGTATTTTTCTTATTTGATGTAAATGCTGTTGTTCTCCTGGTATTGGTTACTTTGTGTCTCCCTCTGTTCCTGAGATGGCTTTCCAATCCTTATATACACAGGTGCATCTCAATGAATTAGAATATCATCAAAAAGTTTATTTCAGTAATTGAATACAAAAAGTAAAATGCATATAATATATAGAGTCTTTACAAACAGAGTGATCTATTTCATGTGTTTATTCCTGTTAATGTTGATGATTATGGCTCAAAGTCAATAATAACCCAAAGGTCATTATCTCAGAAAGTTAAAGTAAGGAGGATGAAGGGTTAAAAACAGCGCTGCCATATTCCACGAGTCATCAAAGAGTGAATCGTCTTTATTAGTTGTTGACTAAAGGGAAACATAAAGGGCTCATCACGATCACCATTACTAAAGCCAAACACGTTCCTCTTGCAGAATGCTGAGGAAACCTTGCCGGCTTGCAAGAAGAATCCATATAAAAGCCAAACGCCATTCCCAGCACTTCTATTAAATTTATCCATAATTTTCTTTCCATTACAAGTGTCACAACTTGGAAATGCAGTGCACTTATGCATTTCAAACACATACGTTCGAATAAGCATATGGCATTCACATGTTGTGACACTTTTTAATGGAAAGAAAATAAAGGAATGCTTCTAATGGCTCTTCTGTGTATGTGATTTGAATTGGATTTCCTTAGCTATTCATTGTGTTATGCAGCTGTCTGGCTGCACTACTTACTCTGAACGGTACTTTAGCAGACTCATATAATCTTACTTAAAGGGAACTAGTCATGTCCAATGTTGCTATTAACAGTGTACACAAAGCGGTGGATATAAGCATGCCTCAGCACTTGTGACTGATAGCCGGTACCACTAATGCGTTGCTAAGATGGCTGTCAGTCAATGTCTTGGGCTCTGCTTACTCCCGCCGCTCACAATATTCTAAGAGACTATACTTAAAGGGAACCAGTCAGCTACTTTATGCCCCCATACCTATCCCTACCTGTCCCTGCAGCTTCCTAGTACATCCCTAAACATCTATGCCTGACCTAATACTATACTGTAATAGCTGAGAAAAATCCTTTTATAACTTACATTCTCGTATGGTTATTAGGGAGGTGTCTTCACAGTGCAAACACTCCGAGCATTCTCTCAGCCTCCATTTTCCCCATTTTCTTGTTCCGTGTTTCTCTTCCAGGTGGGCATAATAACCTAATTTCCATGCGCGCTCCTGGCATTTGAAATCTAATTGGGCTCGTTCCTGGTATGATGCCACAGTGCACATTCTTAAGGCGGTGAGTACACCTAATACTCCCCACAAAGTACTGGAAATGACGCACTGTGGTGTCCTACCAGATACAACGCCACATAGATTTCAATCTCGGGGAGCGTGCATTTAAATTAGGTTATCACACCCACCGGGGCATGATAACCAAGGAGCATGCTGAGAAAATCGAGGCTGATAGAATGCCTAGAGTGTGTGCACTACGAAGACACCATCCTTATTAACATACGAGAATGTAAGTTATAAAATAATTTTTCTCGGTGATTACAGTACGGAATTAAGTCAGACAGGGATGTTTAGGGATGTGCTAGGAAGCTGCAGTGACAGGTAGTGATACGTTTGGGGGCATAACGTAGTTAACGGATTCCCTTTAAGCTATGCTGGTACACCTGCATGATGATAGTGGGCAGCTTGTAAGCAAGTGTGGAAGAGCTGCCCACATCCCATCAAATAAAATTTGATTTTCTGCCATACAATGCACTGTTTTAAAATGTGTTTTCATGTGTTTGGTAAACGATGTGTAGGGATAACAATTGAGATTAGCTCAGGATGGGACGAGATACATGGGAGATACAGAAACTAACTTCCTGCTAAGTAGATCTGCACGCAACAGGTAAATCTGTCTGGGGGAGAAATTGGAAGTGTGCAGATAACAGACCCGGTTCCCATTGTACTACCACCAAAAAGTGAGATGATGATATGGTGTCGAGCAGCGATAGGTCGCAGAGGACAGGAATACCAGGCAGTTGTAGAGCCGGTATATTCAGAGCACAGACCTACACTACTGACAGCCAGAGGGGTGGTGGATGTACGCAAGGGAAGAGTACCATTCCGTGTATTAAATTGCGGGGAAGAGGAAGTCAAGCTACCCGGTATTCTACTGTAGCAAAGCTGTACACTGTTTGTGACAACATACAGACAGTGGGACCTGTTTCCTCATCTAACCAGGTGGAGGATAACAACTACAAAGGATAGCTAAAGGAGTGGTGTCAGCAGTTGCACGTAGGAACTGATGCCACCCCTTCTCACCAGAAGCACGGAGTTTACCGGGTAGCGCAGGAGTTTGAGCAAATATTTAATAAGCATCCATTAGATTTTAGGAGGATTAAAGGGGTACACCATAGCATACCCACAAGAGATCATCCCCCAATTAAATTGAGACACAGACCCATTCCACCAGGTCACTAGCAACATGCCAGAGAGATGCTGAGGGACATGAAGGAGGCCGGGGTTATAAGAGATAGCAATAGTCCCTGGGCAGCCCCTTTAGTCCTAGTCAGAAAGAAGGATGGCACGATCAGGATGTGTGTGGATTACAGGGAGGTCAACAAGATCACTCACAAAGATGCTTACCCGTTACCCCAAATAGAGTCTCTTGCTGCATTAAAGACTGCTAAATATTTCTCCACATTAGATCTCACTAGTGGGTATTGGCAGGTCTCTGTTGCAGAAGAATGCAGAGAGAAGACTGCATTCACAACGCCAATGGGACTATGCAAATTCAACAGCATGCCATTTGGGTTATGCAATGCACTAGGAACGTTTCAAAGAATCATGGAAAGTTGCCTGGGACACCGGAACTTCAAGACAGTACTCTTATACCTGGACGACGTCATCGTGTTTTCCAAAACCTACCAAGAAGACCTGGAACACCTGGCAGAGGTATTTGAGGTTTTAGCAAAGTACGGGATGAAGCTCAAACCATCTAAATGTCACCTGCTGAAACCTAAAGGTCAATACCTGGGACACGTGGTCAGCGCAGATGTAGTAGCACCAGACTCGGAAAAGGTATCAGCAATCCAGGATTGGCAAAGACCAACCACCGTGACCGAGGTACGTCAGTTCTTAGGTTTGGTTGGGTACTATAGAAGATTCATTAAGGGCTACAGAAAGATGGCAGCACCCCTACAAGATCTTCTGGTAGGCCAATCTAAGAAGAGAAGATCTTCAGAGCCACCATTGGACTGGGGTGAGGAACAAGAAAATTCCTTCCAACAGATGAAGCAGGCTCTGACCGGTGAGGAAATCCTGGCTTACCCCGATTATAACCTACCATACACCAACGCAAGCAACGTAGGCCTGGGAGCAGTCCTTTCCCAGATTCAAGATGGTAGAGAGCAAGTATTTGCCTACGTTAGCAGAAAACTTCGACCCACCGAGAGGAACCCGGAAAACTACAGTTCCTTTAAGTTGGAGTTCCTGGCCTTAGTCTGGGCTATAACAGAAAGATTCAAGCATTACCTCGCAGCTTCAAAGTTTACCATCTACACGGATAATAACCTGTTAACACACCTGGATACCGCAAAGCTTGGTGCACTGGAGCAACGCTGGATGGCTCGACTATCGAACTATGACTTTACTATCAAATATCGAGCAGGCCGCAACAACGGAAATGCTGATGCCCTCTCCAGAAACCCTCAAGTACATCTACAAGGAATTGAAGAAGAGGATGACTTAGAGGAAATAGAACTCTCAGCTTTCCATAAAAGTAGAAAATGAAAAATCTCTGAAGATCGCATCTACCAGAACCGTCAGACTGTTGAACTAAACCCGTTGCCTCACTATGGATGGAAGGAGACTCAAGACAGTGATCCGGCAGTGAGCCTTGTAAAGAAGTTGATAACCCAACCGGATTCCAAACTTGAAAAGAATGCTCCACTAGAGGTCCAACACCTGTGGAAATAAAGAAGCAGGTTATTCATCTATCAAGGTCAACTGTGCAAGACGGTACATCAACCCAAGAACACATGAAATGTTATGGCAAGTTGTGATTCCAAAGAGAGATGTCTAAATGGTATTGGAAGCGTACCACGATGGATCGGGACACTTTGGATGGAGGAAACTGGAAATACTGTTACGTGAAAGATTCTATTGGATCAGCATGAGGTCTTCCATAGAAAGATGGTGTAAAAACTGTGGACCATGCTCCTTAAGAAGAAGAGACCGTAACAGCCAGAAAGCACCACTCACGCCTATCATCACCAAACAACCATTAGAACTGGTAGCCTTAGATCATGTCAGACTCGCACCCAGCAAATCAGGCTACACCTATGCTCTTACCATGGTAGACTACTATTCCAGATTCCTTGTGGTAGCTCCAGTAAAAGACTTAACAGCTGAGACCGCAGCAAGAACATTTCAAGCTTATTTCTGCAGAGCCCATGGTTATCCACACCAGGTATTGACAGACCAAGGACCTGCCTTTGAAGCTGAAATATTTCAAGAATTCTGTCGCCTATACAGATGCAGGAAAATACGCACCACGCCTTACCATCCTCAAACCAATGGAATGTGCTAAAAGATGAATCACGTGGTAATTGAAATGCTGAAAACTCTGCCTTTAGAAGAACAAAACCAATGGCCAGAGAAGTTACCAGATCTAGTTGACATCTACAACAACATCCCAGTAAGCTCATCCAATTGTACCCCTGCATATCTCATGAGAGCAAGACCAGGAAAACTGCCAGTAGACTTCGAAATAACCATAGTTGTTCCTGAAACAGATACTACAGATGCAGATTGGGACACTCGTAGAAAAGAACAATACCAGAAAATACAAGAATGCGTTGAGAGAAGTCTGGAAAAATCTAGAGGAAGACAAGAAACCAATTTCAACAAAAGTGTGCAAGGAACGCCCTTAACACCTGGTGAATTGAATTGGTTTTGAAAAGAAATAGAAGAATGCACAAACTAGATGATCAATGGCAAAAAGAACCATACACTGTGTTACTATCCAGTTTTTATAACCAGAAAACCTGTTTAATCAGCAAAGACCATGTTGAAACAACTGCAACAGTGTCCAGAGATCATTTGAAGAAGTGCCCTCAACAGCTTCAACCAGAAGATAATGTACCTTGTCCAAAGACAGAAGAAAAAGAGAAGCCAAAGACAGTCCAGACACTCATTGGAGATTTACCAGCGGATTGGCCTCAAATAGAAGATACATATCTAATCCCAAATTTAATGTTTCCACAAGCAGTAGAAGTGCCAAGAGTACAAGAACCACCCGTTGTACCGGAACCAGAGACCCCTGCAATCAGTGTACCTGCCATTCCTACTATGAGATCAGGTAGTCGCAGACTGCTATCCAGTTTACCAGTTACACATAGACCCACTGTCACAGATCCTACATCATAATTACGTAGGTCAACACATGTCAATCTAGGACACCCACCACTCAGGTATAGAGAGTAAACTATAACATGTGGGAAACTGTAAATATGTTTAAAATGTAAATATGTTATTAATGCTAATGTACAGAAAAGGGTGAGGAGTAGGCAAAAACAATCAAACCAGGTATACAACACCAGTAAGAGGGGTGAGAGGAGTTGGCGTTATGAGCTGTGCAGGGAGAGCAAGATCTTGGCCAATAGGTGATCCGAGGGCCAGGAGGCCTACAGTGCTTATGACCCGGTAGAGGCCCCTGCAGTACCTAGGACTCCTACGCTGAGGCACCCGTATTGTTTGTTGTTGTGTTTTTGAACTTTAAGCCTACAGAGACTTGACCTGTTGGACTTTTGAATGTTTCCCCTTTTCTTATTTTCAAAATGGACCATAGCCATAAGACTGGTAGTGGCAAACACCCGTTTAAACACCCTTTAAACAGCCTGCAGCGGATGGACTAGCGCTGTATGGACTGTTTACCTGTTTTCCTATTTATACCTGGTTTTTGTACATTTTTCATTTTTAAGACTCTGTTCAATTGTCAAATGTAAATAGTTATGATATGTTATGGTTAAGGAAAAATGTTTCAGTCCCGGAGGACTGTATTTAACTAGGGGGGAATGTGGCACCCCTGCGGGGGATTGCCACAGGATCCACTGGTGCAAGGAGGGAATTACACCTTGGTTCGCACAGTACACACCACCTTCCACCCCAGACCTGAAGGGGAGCCCTACTGGCTGCTTTAAGTCAGTTCCCCTTTAAGAACATCCAGGCCTGAGGGAAGGAGTAAGTCAGTCCCAGAAGTTAGTCTAGAGTCTGCAGTGAGAGGGAAGAGATAGGAGATGGAGGAGCTGGTCGCTGGGAGAGATCCAGGGACCACTGACCGCTGTGCGCACCCTAGGGAAAGGGTCGGAGGCAAGTGGAGAAAGAAGGGAACTAAGAAAAGGGAACCGGTTACTACAGCCCTTTAGTACACCCGGACACCGGAGTCCGACGCTGCCAGCATTTACTGCCACAGCAAAAGCCCAGAAGACTCAGGAGGAGCTCAGCCCTGAGGAGAACAAAGTAAGAGACACTAAACTGACCAAGTATAGGATCAGGGGCCATAGGAGGAACAGGGACCCCGCAGAAGGACCTTGTTTTCAGTTTATGACAATGCCTAGAGAGGGAGAAGAAGCGGTGGGTTCAGGCTCAGGCAGGGCTTACCCCACACCACAGAGCACAAAGACAGAGGAGGCCTCATAACTTTGTAAGGTGGAAGTCCCAAGTTGCAACGGGGACCTTGTTATTACTCTGGACTGTACCTGTTACCCTGTCACCAGTAAAAGGTACTGAAACAACAAACCCTGTGTGTCTGTGTTCCTGTATAACTACTGCAATTCACTGCCTTGTCTGCAAAGACGCAACTACTACTCCCCTCATCCATCCCCGCTGCCCTGAGGTAAAGCTCCACCTGTGGGGAGCTGTACCACACTCTGCTGCACCCACCATCACCTCAGCGGCCAGCTGCAGCGCTGGTATACCCATTACCAGGTACCATAGGTGGCGTCACGTTAACAATCCCCTTATTCCTCTACCGTTCCCCACCATTGAGGGTCCAGGGCACGGGACCGGGGATCGACCAGCCGTGATCCCCATCAAAGCCGCCATCAGCCCCGGTTCCCGAGTACCCCATCCTCTGTCGACCGCCTCATGTGTAGTGACTATAAAGTTAACGTCCAGTAAAGATTGTATTTTTGGATTATAGTCTGCCTCAATTTGTTATGATCAAATATAGCGGGATGGATATTCTCTTTAGTGGTAAGGTCCTACCCCACTTTTCAGAGAGATTAGGTTTATTCAATATAGCTAGATTAGTTTTAAGAGGTTTAAACTTAACATTTAATGAAATTTACTAAAAGGACTAGAACGTCCACACATACAGTACCATACACGTGACAACCCGCCGTGCCCCAAGTGTCACAACTTAAAAAACTCTGTTATTATACTAAGAGTTATTAGTCATTTGAAGGTATTAACTATAGAGCTCATCCTGCCCCTTAATACAGTCCACCTTCAAACCTTATGTCAGTTTTAGATATGTTGGTGTCATTTTTTCACCACCTTATATCCTACTGGCACATATATCTGCACATGGAAAAGTGAAAAAGCCCCCTTCCCCTATATACAGGAAAGGTCTCACCAGCTTTCTTCCATCCAAGCAAGAGACAGATTGAGTTCCTTCATTCCAGGAGGTCCTTTTACCAATGACAGCCTGGTGCTGAACTCTCAATATCATTCATTTGTTACCACCATGCTCCACTCCCTACGCGTTTCGGATATGGTATCCTCATCAGGGGATGTGTGGCTCAGTTCTTAGTGGGGTCCTAATTCTAGGTGCCCCTTGTGATGGTTTGTCTCCAGGATAGCTCAGTGGCCTGTATGTTGAAGAACATACAGACCACTGAGCTATGCTGGAGACATATACCATCACAAGGGGCACCTAGAATTAGGACCCCACTAAGAAACTGAGCCACACATCAGACATGACAGGTTTGAAATTTTGATCTCAAATTTTGTCAATCTCTACTTGTCTGAAGGGTCTCTTGATAATAAGCAACCACCAAATGTAGCCTTGTTTGAACTCGCAACAAGGCCAGACTGGGAACAAAAAGCAGCCCTGGCACACAACTTCCACCAGCCTACATTCTATGATACCCATCAGCCCTGATCAGTGTTGCTTGTTTTTACGTTGTTACACTCCTCACCAGACCCTAAAATGAGTTATTTGAAGAGCCACTGTCATGGGTTTGTAAGGAATAACAGGGGAAATGGGTCTCTTAGACTGACCCTCACACTAGAGGGCGCTAGCTTTCCCTTATCCCAGAGATACCTCTGATGGTGAAGATGTCTATGCTGCCACCATTGTCCTGCTCCTGGCCAGCACTGATCTAATACCCTCTTTCCCCCATCCCAGGGAAGGCCCAGGCAGGAGTGATAAAACCTTAAACAAATAGAAATATGGGGAAACCAACGACACTCATTCACAGCTACACAGAGGTATAAGACAATACGTGCACAGGAGGAAAAAAAAAGCAGGGAGGAAAACCAGATGACAAAGGGGTTATACACAGCATACCAAACAGCACTCAATAGATAACCAGCAAGTGGATCACAACAGCACATTAAACGCTATTGCAAAAGCTAGAGTTGACATTGGAAGACAGATTCCACCATCTTTAAAAGGCAATGAGCGACTGTGATAGGTTTCCCAGAACATGTGATCCTAGAGGTAAACAGGAGACTAGCAAAGATGGTTCCTGCAAGCCTAATCACTATTGTGAACACAATTGGTCAACGCTCTAGCCTGCCTATGCAACTCAGAAGCATCAGAGAAACCACAGTATGGAGAGTCAGAGTCTTTAATGTGAATAGCGCCACATGCTGCCATGACACTCTATGAGTTTTGAGTGAAACACCGTGTGACAGCCACATGTGAATTGTACGGCAGTGCGTATGATTGACTACAGCTCCATTTACATGGTGCTCTTTAAAGCTACCTTTCTTGTGATTGTGGGAGTCCCAGTGGTCAGATACGCAGGAGTGTTAAAGGGCTGGCGGCCCACTTTGCAGTTCAATTGCCAGCAGTCACACATAAAGTATTGTAAGAAAAAGATCAGCTCACCATGATGACTTATTACATAGGACGTGTTTGGAACCGTGGTGGTGCTTTGAAAACATTCAGCTTGAAACCTCCAACTCAGAAATTCAGGAAGCTTTGGCAACAATCGTCAGGTTTTTCCATAAAAAAAATCATTCATAATTAAGATGGCTTTGCTATCGAAACGTGTCTTTGTTTGACACCTATCTTGCTGTCTCCATGGCATAAGATTTACAGGCCAAATTTTATGGTAATAAAGAAAAAAAGTTAATGAAAAAAACCTGATGATTGTTGCCAGATCTTTCTGAATTTGCCAGCAGTCACAGTATCACCTACATAATATACATACAGCAGTCACAGTATCACCCATATAATGTATATATAGCAGCCTCTGTATCACCTAAATAGTGTATATACAGTAATCTATGTACATTATACAGGTGATATTGCAACAGCTGTATATAGATTATAAAGGTAATGCTGTGACTGCTATATGTATGTTAAGATGATACTTCTACTGCTGACAGTATCAACTACATAATGTATATACAGCAGTTAGAGTAACACCTACTTAATGTATATAAAACAGTTGCAGTATCACTTACACAATGTACATACAGTGGTCGCAGTATCACCAAATAATATATATACAGCAGTCATTGTATTACCTAGGTAATGTATATGCAGCAGTTGCAGTATCACCACATAATATACATACAGCTGTCTCAGGATCCCTTACATAATGTATACACATCAGTCACTGGATCACCTAATGTATATACAGCAGTCCCAGTATAACCTACATAACGCACAGAACACGTACAGATGTCGCAGTAACACCTATATAGATATTACAGCAGTCACAGTATCACACCTACATAATCTATATACAGTAGTCAATATACATTATACAGGTGACTACAGTATATCTAATATATAAAGCTGAGTATATGTGTGAGTATGTATTTAAGTCCACACATAGCCCTGCTCACTTTCATAGCCACACCCCCTTCATAATATGTCATATGTATATGGCTCCACCCTCCTGTTAGACCTACCTCTTAATAATGCACTGGGGGGTATATAGACCCACTTCCCAGTTAGCTCCACCCCTTCACAATGCAGCAAATGCATATGGCTCTGCACCCTCAGTTAGCCGCATCCCCTTTGTAATGCATCAGATGCATATCTTTCTGTCCCCTCTGGTTAGCCCCACCCCCTCATAATGCTTCGGATGCATATGGCTCCACCCCTTTATTACGTCTCTTTATTATTGTAACCCAGGCAATGCCAGGTTCTATAGCTAGTACATTATAAAGGTGATACTGCAACTGCTATATGTATTTCAAGTAGATGATACTGCTACTGCTGGCAGTATCACCGACATAATATATATACTTACCAATCGCAGTATCACCTACATAATGTATATACAGCAGTTTATCACCTATATAATGTATATAGACTGCTGTATGTGCATTATATAGGTGATACTGTGACTGCTGTATACATATTATAAAGCTGATACAGTGACTGCTGGCACTTATAGAAAAAAGAAAAGATTATTTCACTCACCTGTTTGTGCCCACTCCTCCACGTCAGGCGGTGCACGGAATCAAGTGTGGACAAAACAGTATGTAATTCATATGAAGAGTGTTTTTTCCAGCAACTCATCCAGATTGATTTTAAAAGCAAAAAACTTTTTTTAAGTAGTTTAAAAGTCAATGGTTTTAAAACAGAACCATTCCCTGAGAAAAATAGTCTAATTTATGCGTTTCAGATTAAAAATAATCCAACTCATAGCAAGCATACGTATGACTGAATGGCTATTATATTTTAGAGGAAAAGGAAGTGAGGTGAAAAGGAGTGTGTAGTACTCATTTAAATACACTTAACATTTCAATTCACTCTACCGCAATATAGAAATGTTTTTACAAGTATTGTCTGTGGCGCACCACTGGCCAATGCACCACAGTAGGGGTACTGCACCCACAACAGAGTGTGCGGTACCACAGTCATTGGAAGGGATGATGTTGAACTGAGACTCTCTTCCTAGCATCACGACACCTAGAGTAGGTGTTACCAGGGTGACTGGTCCCGGTGGGAGGAGTGTTAGGGTAGAAGGAGCATGAAACAGAAAGACAGTGAGTCAGTCAGTGAAAGAGAAGAGTCTAGTCTAAGGGACGAAGCAAGGAACAAGTCCTAGAGCAGTGATGGCGAACCTTTCTGAGGCCGAGTGCCCAAACTGCAACCTAAAACAAAATTATTTATGGCGAAGTGCCAACACGATAATATAACCTAAATTACAGCAGGAGTGGCAATCACAAGCGATGCACAGGGGGAAGAGCCAGCAGATGCTAACTCTCTTCCCTGTACAGGGCTTGTAGTCATGAACATTGATGATCAATTCAATTATTTTAACAGTTAATTGATTTTAAACTTACCTTTGCAGTCTTCTCTTCTCTTCAGCAGTGGTCATCCAGCTCATGTGTACTGCACATTGAAGCTGAGCCGCTGCCACGGCCCTTTCTAGAAACAGCAGGTGGACTGATCTGTATGGAAAAAATGCAGAATATTAGACAGGAGATAGATTTTATCATGGAATGCAAGCAGATTTCATACTGAAATCCTGGTCCTCATCTTGTAGTAATATCTCCATCCTGGCCCTCTCCTTGCAATAATGTGTCCCATCCTGACCCTCAACTTGTAGCTATGTGGCCCATCCTGACCTTCCCCTTGTAGTTATGTGCTCCATCTTGTCCTTCCCCTTTTAGCTATGTGCTCCATCCTGACCCCCTCCTTCTAGTTATGGGCTCCATCCTCATCCTCTCCTTGTAGTAATGTGCTCCATCCTGACCCTCTCCTGTAGTAATGTGCTCCATTCTAATTGTCTCATTGTAGTAATGTGCTCCATTCTGATCCTCTCCTTGTAGCAATGTGCTCCATCCTGACCCTCTGCTTGTAGTTATGTGCTCCATCCTGACCCTCCCCCTGTAGTTATGTGCTCCATCCTGACCCTCTCCTTGTGGTTATGTGCTCCATCCTGACCCTCTCCTTGTAGTAATGTGCTCCATTCTGACCCTCTCCCTGTAGTAATGTGCTCCATTCTGACCCTCTCCCTGTAGTAATGTGCTCCATTCTGATCGTCTCATTCTAGTAATGTGTCCTATCCTGACCCTCTCATTCTAGTAATGTGTCCTATCCTGACCCTCTCATTCTAGAAATGTGTCCCATCCTGACCCTCTCCTTGTAGTTACGTGCTCCATCCTGACCCTCTCCTTGTAGTTATGTGCTCCATCCTGACCCTTTCCTTGTAGTTATGTGCTCCATCCTGACCACCACCTTCTAGCTATGTTCTCCATCCTGATCCTCTCCTTCTAGCTTTTTGCTCCATTCTGATCATCTCCTAGCTATATGATCCATCCTGACCCTCTCCTTGCAGTTGTGCTTCATCCTGACCCTCTCCTGGCAGGAATGTTCCTATCCTGACCCCTTTCATGTAGTAATTTCTTCATCCTTATCCCCTTGTAGTATGCCCCATCCTTGTCCCCTTCGGTAATGTCCCATCCTTGTCCCTTGTGGTAATGTCCCTATCCTGCCCCCATCATGTAGTAATGCCCCATCCTGTTGTAATGCCCTATCCTTGTCCTCTTACAGCATATGCCCCATCTGCAGTAATGCCTATCCTTCTCCCTTGTAGTAATATGCCCCATCCGTTTCCGCTTGAAGTAATATGCCCCCTCCTCAGTTAATGTGTCTCATTCTTGACTCTCATTTATTATGCCCACCTTATTCCTTTAGTATATGCTGCTGCCATATGCCCCATCCTGTCCCGCTGCAGTAATTACGTCCTATCTAATGTGCCTCATCCTTGGCCATTGCCAGTATATGCCCTCCTGCAGTAATGTGCCCATCTTTCCCTGGTATATGCACCTCCTTGTCCCTATCATTGTAATCTGCCTAGTCCCTGGTGTATTGCCTATTCTTGCCTCATCCTAGTATCCCCTATCCATGTCCCTCAATATATTGCCTATCCTGCCCCTTTAGTATTACCCCATCCATCCTCCTTCTCTTAGTATTGCCCCATCCATCCTGTCTCCTCTTTGTATTGCCCATCATCATCTATCCTCTCTTTGTATGCCCATCCATCCATCCTCTCTAGTATTGCCCCATCATCCATCCTCCTTGTATTGCCCTATCCTCCTGCCTCCTTGTATTTGCCCCATCATCCATCCTGCCTCCTCCTTGTATTTGCCATCATCATCTGCCCTCCTTGTATTGCCCATCATCCATCCTGCCTCCTCTTGTATTTGCCCCATCATCCATCCTGCCTCCTCCTTGTATTGCCATCACCATCCTGCACTCTTGTATTTGCCCCATCATCCATCCTGCCTCCTCCTTGTATTTGCCCCATCATCCATCCTGCCTCTCTTGTATTTGCCCTCAATCCATCCTCCTGCCTCCTTGTATTTGCCCCATTCCATTCCTGCCTCCTCTTGTATTTGCCCATATCCATCCTGTCCTCCTGTATTGCCCATATCCATCCTGCCTCCTTGTATTTGCCCATCATTCCATCCTGCCTCCTCCTTGTATTTGCCCCATCATCCATCCTGCCTCTCCTTGTATTTGCCCATCATCCTGCTCCCCTTGTATTCCCATCATCCCCTCCTCTTGTATTTGCCCCATCCATCCTGCTCCTCCTTGTATTGCCCAATCATCCCCTCCTCTTATGCCTCCCCCTCCTTCTGTATTGCCCATCTCCATCTCCTCCTGTATGCCCCATCCCATCCTGCCTCCTCCTTGTATTTGCCCCATCCTCCATCCTGCTCCTCTTGTATTGCCCATCTCCATCCTGCCTCCCCTTGTATTTGCCCCATCATCCATCCTGCTCCCTTGTATTTGCCCATCATCCATCCTCCTCTCCTTGTATTTGCCCCATCCTCCATCCTGCCTCCCCTTGTATTTGCCCCATCTATGCTCCATCCTCCTGCCTCCTTGTATTTGCCCCATCATCATCCTGCCTCCTCTTGTATTTGCCCCATCATCCATCCTGCTCTCCTTGTATTTGCCCCATCTCCATCCTGCCTCCATCCTTGTATTTGCCCCATCTCCATCCTCCTCCCCCTGTATTTGCCCCTCATCCATCCTGCCTCCTCTTGTATTTGCCCATCTCCATCCTGCCTCCTCCTTGTATTGCCCCATCCTCCATCCTGCCTCCCCTTGTATTTGCCCATCATCCATCTGCTCCTCCTTGTATTTGCCCATCATCCATCCTGCCTCCTCCTTGTATTTGCCCCATCTCCATCCTGCCTCCTCCTTGTATTTGCCCATCCTCCATCTGCCTCCTCCTTGTATTTGCCCCATCCTCCATCCTGCCTCCTCCTTGTATTGCCCCATCTCCATCCTCTCCTCCTGTATTTGCCCATCTCCACTGCTCTCTTGTATTCCTCTCATCCTGCCTCTCCTTTTTCCCCATCTCCACTGCCTCCTCTTGTATTGCCCATCTCCCTCTCTCTTGTATTTGCCATTCCATCCGCCTCTCTTTTGCCCATCTCATCCTGCTCCTCTTGTTTTGCCCCCTCCATCTGCTCTTTGATTTGCCCCTCCATCTGCTCCTCCTTGTATTTGCCCCATCCTCCATCCTGCCTCTCCTTGTATTTGCCATCATCCATTCTGCCTCCTCTTGTATTTGCCCCATCATCATCCTGCCTCCTCCATCCTCCATCCTGCCTCCTCCTTGTATTTGCCCCATCCTCCATCCTGCCTCCTCCTTGTATTTGCCCCATCATCCATCCTGCCCTCCTTGTATTTGCCCCATCATCCATCCTGCCTCCTCCTTGTATTTGCCCCATCCTCCATCCTGCCTCCTCCTTGTATTTGCCCCATCCTCCATCCTGCCTCCTCCTTGTATTTGCCCCATCCTCCATCCTGCCTCCTCCTTGTATTTGCCCCATCCTCCATCCTGCCTCCTCCTTGTATTTGCCCCATCCTCCATCCTGCCTCCTCTTTGTATTTGCCCCATCCTCCATCCTGCCTCCTCCTTTTTTTGCCCCATCCTCCATCCTGCCTCCTCCTTGTATTTGCCCCATCCTCCATCCTGCCTCCTCCTTGTATTTGCCCCATCCTCCATCCTGCCTCCTCCTTTTTTTGCCCCATCCTCCATCCTGCCTCCTCCTTGTGTTTGCCCCATCCTCCATCCTGCCTCCTCCTTGTATTTGCCCCATCCTCCATCCTGCCTCCTCCTTGTATTTGCCCCATCCTCCATCCTGCCTCCTCCTTGTATTTGCCCCATCATCCATTCTGCCTCCTCCTTGTATTTGCCCCATCATCCATCCTGCCTCCTCCTTGTATTTGCCCCATCATCCATCCTGCCTCCTCCTTGTATATGCCCCATCATCCATCCTGCCTCCTCCTTGTATTTGCCCCATCATCCATCCTGCCTCCTCCTTGTATTTGCCCCATCATTCATCCTGCCTCCTCCTTGTATTTGCCCCATCCTCCATCCTGCCTCCTCCTTGTATTTGCCCCATCATCCATCCTACCTCCTCCTTGTATTTGCCCCATCATCCATCCTGCCTCCTCCTTGTATTTGCCCCATCATCCATCCTGCCTCCTCCTTGTATTTGCCCCATCCTCCATCCTGCCTCCTCCTTGTATTTGCCCCATCATCCATCCTACCTCCTCCTTGTATTTGCCCCATCATCCATCCTGCCTCCTCCTTGTATTTGCCCCATCATCCATCCTGCCTCCTCCTTGTATTTTTTTTTAAACCAATTGTTTTTATTGCATATATATAGGCATACAGAAGCTTCAAATATTGCCGAAGCAAATCAGAGTACAGATATGCAAATATTCTGGAGGAACATAAGATACAGCAATAATCCTCTAAAGAGGAAAGATAGTTAACCAAATCATAATATAACAATAGAAACCAAGAAAGGTCAGAACAGGTAAAAAGGAAAAAATATAGGGATGGGGGGAATAAGGGAGAGGGAAGAGGTAAGGGAGAGGTAATGCAGTATATTTTATGTCGATATATCATAGTGTCAGAATTGCCTTAATAGCTATTCAAGTGTGGGTGGTGGAAGGGATGGCCTCCTCTGATGCAAGTCAGTCCATAATAACCGCTTCATTATATTTAGACGTCACCCACGGGTCCCACCAGTTGAGCACCTTGGTCTTGTGAGGGAGGTCATGAGAGAGGGAGAGCTCATGTGTCAAGTGAGCGTTCAATCTGGATGTCAACTCTGTCAATGAAGGATGGGCAGGAGATCTCCAGTGCGCCGCAATGGTCTGGCGGGCCGCGACCAGAATATTCGTAACTATAGGCCTAAGAGTAGTCGGCCAGGTATCCAAATCAATGCCCAACAGCGCCATAGGGGCCTGAATGGACAGCTGCAGGCCTGTTAGCTCCGCAATTAGAGCTCTAACAGCAGTCCAGAATGCCCCAACTCCCGGACAGGACCACCATATATGGGCTTCAGTGCCAGTCAGGCCGCAGTTACGCCAACAAAGCGGGGAGGGAGAGTCTCCTTGCCCTTTAAACCATGCAACACGTGTAGGGACTGGGTACCACCCCATCTGAAGTTTTTTAGATTGCTCCAAATGAGTGATACACCTGGAATATCTATCCGCATGGGACGCGGCAGCTTGCCATTTGTCCAACGGCGCAGAGAAAGAGAGCCTGGTCTCCCATCTTGTCATGAAGGGAAGTTTGTCTACTGCTCGGGCTGCTGTTAAGGCTTTATATATTATGGAGACCCCACGTCTGGAATATCCAGTTTGCTTAAAAAAGGATTGTAGATTGAGATCTATCGAAGCAGGGTCCCAAGGGGGCAGATGGTGGGTGCGCAGGAAGTGTGATATTCTCAAATGAGTAAAGTAAGCCGATGGTGGCAGGGGATATCTGCCTACCAACGTGGAAAAGGAGGTCGGATGCCCGTCCCTTAACAAATCCCAGATCCCCTGTATTCCCGCCTCTCACCACCTCGCAAGAGATATGTCCACTATGTTTAATTCTAAAACTTGTAGGGAGAGATATCTGGAGAGAAACGGTAGGTGTGATCTTGCTAGTTTGTGCCATATGGAAAGGACTGCCTGCATTGAGCACAGTGGGACCGCTGGGCGGGTAGCTCGAAGAAGCGAATCCTCCAATAGGAGCCTAGGGGAACTTCTCGGGGAAAAGTGAGCCTCAATCTGGAGCCAGTGAGCAGTCATGGAAAAGGGGGGAGTCATCGCCCACCACGACTTAGCCAAGTCCAAGGTAACAGCTACATAATACGTTAGAATGTCAGGCATACCCAGGCCTCCAAGCGAGGAGGGGAGAGTTAGAGTTGAAAGAGCGACTCTGTGGGGTTTACCCACCCAGATAAAGCGTCCCAGGATCGATTGCAAGAGGTTTAGATAGCGCCGTGGGAACAATAGCTGGACGCACCGGAGAACGTAAAGAACCTTAGGGAGAAGGGTCATTTTTACCAAATTAATCCTAGCCACCCAGGAAAGTTGTATCTGTGAGTACTCTGCAGTAAGAGCTTTAAGCGAGGTAATCAAAGTCTCGCAGTTAATTCTAATCATTGAACGGATAGGAGCAATTCGAATACCCAGGTATACAAACCCCTCCGGAGCCAACAGAAAGGAGAATCGAGAAGCCAAGAAAGACTGAGAGTGAGGGGAGAGGTTTATCGGGAACAGGGAGGATTTAGAGAGGTTCAGTTTATAGAAAGAGACCTCAGAGAACTCAGAAAGAACAGACACAACAGCAGGGATAGAGACTTCAGGGTTCGTGCAGGTGAGGAGTACATCATCCGCATAGAGGGAGATCTTATGTTTGGTTTGGCCCACCTTTACACCCGAAATCTCAGAATGAGATCGGATGGAAGCTGCCAGCGATTCCATTGCAAGAGCAAAAATAAGAGGAGAGAGGGGGCAGCCTTGCCTTGTTCCGTTGGAGATGTCAAACGTGGAGGAGGAAAACCCCCCCGCCTTCACGTATGCGCCAAGGGAGGAGTACAAGGCAAGGATTCCAGATTTAATATTGCCCTAGAATGCAAATTTGTCCAAGACAGCTGCCAGATACCCCCAGTGCACTCGATCGAAAGCTTTCTCAGCGTCAAGCGACAGAAGGGCACTGGGGGTCCCTCTCTGCTCCAGGATCTCTAGTAGGTCCACCACCCTCCGAGTCGCATCTCTCGCCTGACAATCAGGGTTAAAGCCCACTGATCGGGGGCGATCAGGGAGGTAATAACTGACTTGAGCCGGTCCGCCAGCAGCTTCGAGTATAATTTAACATCACAGTTAATAAGTGCAATAGGGCGATAGTTACCCGCCGATGAGGGAGGCTTGCCCGGTTTGGGAATGGTAGAGATAGCCACCGTTAAACCCTCAGGCCTGATACGACCCTCACGCTGCCAGAACTGAAATAAAGAGAGAAGGTGGGGAGAAAGAGTAGAAGCAAAGGAAGAATAATATAGATATGATAGGCCATCAGGGCCCGGGGCCGATCGCTTCTTAGAGGATCGGATAGTCCCCAATATCTCCTCCACAGAAAAAGGTCTGTTCAAGAATGTTAGTTGCGAGTTTGAGAGCGAAGGGAGATTGAGCTTAGTAAGAAAAGAGGAAATAGTCTCAGCAGACGGCTGGGGGGTCGAGGGGGAGTTAGACAGGTTATATAACTCGTGGTAAAAGTCCCGGAATTGCTCCGCAATCTTGATCGGATTACGAATGTGTTCTCCTTTGGGAGAGATAAGAAGAGCGATTCTCGACTTTGCCTCCCTTCGACGGACCCTCCGTGCTAGAAGTGCCCCAGCCCTGTCCCCCATCCCATAATATTGTGCCCTTACTTTTTTCAGTTGGTGCTCTACTCTGACAAGGAGAAGAGCCCGAAGTTCCGTACGCGCGGCGGTAAGGTTAGACAGAGTGGTAGGATCAGAGGAGGAAAGAAACAAGGACTCCAGGGATTTAATTGAAGACAAGAGAGAGACCATTTTCTCATTATATTGCCGTTTAGCCTGTGCTGCTATTTTAAGGCAATGACTCCGAATGACTGCCTTATGGGCGAACCACAGTCCCTCCGGGGTGACGTCCGGCGTGTCATTCAGATGGAAATACTCCTTCAAATGTGAGGTCAGGGCGTCCTGAGTTGACTGTGAGGTCAGGAGATAGTCATTTAGCTTCCAATGGGCTCTGGGGAGTCGAGGAGTGGAGTCTGAGACAATGAGGGCGAGGGGGGCATGGTCTGACCATGTGATGGTGCCAATGTAAGCTTGAGGGCACAGGGGTAGGAGGTAGTCACTAATTAAGCAAAAGTCTATGCGACTAAAGGATTTGTGTCTAGGGGAGAAAAAAGAATAGTCGCGTTCATTGGCATGCAGATATCGCCATATGTCATGGAGACCGTGAGAGTCTACCACCAAAGCGAGGTCAGTCCTAAAGGAAGAGGGGGAAGAGCAGTCCAGGTGCTTGTTCAGGGGGGCATTGAGGTCGCCCACCACCAACCTATGGCCTGGCATAGAGGGCAATTGAGAGTCCAGAAGTGCTCTGAGGCATTTGCTTTGACCTTTATTAGGAGAGTACACCGCCAAGAGGGAATATAAGATTCCATTTAACTTGGCCACTACCAGTAAAAATCTACCCCCTGGGTCAGATATCGTATTTACCAACTCAAAGTCAATAGAGGAGGCAATCAGAATAGCCACTCCAGCTTTTTTCTCGGAGCAATTGGAGAAATATTGATGTGGATATAAGGGCGAGGCTAGACGATGATTATCACCCTCCAGAAGATGAGTCTCCTGGAGGAGGACCACCTCCGCCCAGGAGCTTTTTAAGAGTTGCATGGTTGATGGTTGTGAAGGTCCTTGCCACCTGTGGTGTGCTCCAGAACTGCAGTCACTATTATGTTCAATTGCTGGTTCAGGAGTTAATGTGTGACTCACCTGGAATCCCCTCCCCCTGGCTTTAAATAGCCTTCCCTCTCCTCTGTCAGGTGCTCTAGGTCTTGGTGCTGTGCTGATGCTTATGTGGCACCCCAGAGGTTAATGTGCCACAGTAACAACACCAAGGGTTAATTTCCCAGACAACCCACAACACTACACTAGTGCTTCCAGGCCAGAAGGGGGGGCTAAAGCTGCTTTATTATATATTCTGGGTGGAGAGGAAGTGGCAGTTAGTTCAGTTCCTGAGAGAACTGAGGGAAAGGACCTGGGTGTAAAAGGGCTGTGTTAGGCTCACCCCACGGTCCACTGTCCAGTTCCAGGCCAGCCAGGGTCTGAGGAATAGGAGAAGCAGAGGAACACACCCGGGACACAGAGTTACCCTAAACTACCCCCGGAGAAGTGCAAAGACCAAATACCGGATCCGCAATTGTGCCTGACACAAGCAGCACAGAAAACACCAGATAAGTGAACATTATATATCTTCACTGTACCACAGCGAAGCAACATGGCGGGGTCAGAAACACAAAGATAAGACTCAAGTTGCCTAGCAAGTTTGGTACCAGTGAGGAGAGACAGGGCTGGCAGCCTAGCTAAAGCGGCAGCAGGGCAACACACACAGCGCAGGAGTAGGAAGTCAAGGACGTGGCCCCGGTACAGACTCCGTGGACAATATCCACTGAATACCATCTGCAGTAAAGACTTGGAAAACTACAAAACTGTGAGTCTGTGTAATCCTTGCGCTCGAGCCCTACTCTCCCTCACAAACTGTTATCATCTCTACCACTACCCCTACCCTGCATCATCCATAGACTATCATCACCACTGCCACGGGGAGCCAGGTTCTGCTCGTGGGGAGCCGTTACATCACCTGCTGCCAAACATCATCCCCGGAGGTTCTGCAGCAGCGGTGGTCACCCTGATCACATACCACGGGTGGCGCCACGACTTTATCGCCTGTAAATAACCCCCAAACCCAATACTTGTGGGCCCGGGACACAGTCCGGACCAAGACCACCGTGATAACCCCCGTGATACCCCGGTCCGGTACCGAGTACCCTGTCCCACTGGGCTCCACACTTATGCTTAGCTGCTGCGCTAAAGTCTTTCCTTGGGAGAAACTGTGATTCCTGACCCATGGGTGGAGGTAGGGGCCCTCAACCTAGGGCTAATCAGTTGTTTTAGGGTACAGGGTGGCAGCTCGGAATTCCTCACCATCAGAGGTACCTCCGAGATCATGGCGAGCCAGGGACCACAGAATCAGGGTCAGATTAGGCTCTCCTGACCCCCTTTTGCCCAAATTCACCTACCTGCTACCTGATTCCCTTACCTCCCAAGCGTGACAGATCATTTACTGAGCACAGGTGAGGATGTAAACTAGGATTGGGTGCATTATATGACCAGGCAACAAAACTTTTGTCTTGCCAAAATCTGACCATTCTGTGTTCATTAAATGATCAATATTTCAGCATTGATGCCAATTAATTTTTTAACCTAAACAACATTTGGGAGGGTTTCAGCTTTCAAGAGTAATTTATAAAACCAATGGATGAATTTAATGTGAGGTTATAAGCTTTTATTTATATAACATGGATAAACAACATAACTTCTGTCAGGGGCTGTATTCCCAAGTACATATTGTAATGGTCTAATATTAGATTTCTTGGGTACAGAGGGGGCTTATATCATCTCCAGGCAGCACAATAATGGCAAATAATATTTGACTCCCCTCATGGATGTAATTCTGTGTCTTGCATAGCTGTACGTTTCATGTATTACTCTCCTCTCAAACAATAAAAACGTATTGGTTAAAAAAAACTCAATGGCAAATAATATATTCAAGGGGCACTATGATGGCGTAATGCCCTAATTTAAGGAGTAACCATGGTGGCTTTATTTATATTCACGGGGACACAGTAGTTTATTCTGTATTCATTGGATATAAAGTGATTTCCCTTATATTTAGAGGGTACAGTGGGTTATTACATGTATAGGGAGGCACAGTGACTAATATTATATTCAGGTAGGGGCAGACCTACTGTGGTGCAGCTGGTTCAGCTGCACCAGGGCCCCGACTGGCTGGGGGGCCCCTCAAGCCT
This sequence comes from Allobates femoralis, assembly GCA_033576535.1. Lineage (NCBI taxonomy): Eukaryota > Metazoa > Chordata > Amphibia > Anura > Aromobatidae > Allobates > Allobates femoralis. Next base: position 477,136,198 of record JARQOC010000002.1, on the reverse strand, counting down.
GCAGGGGGGCCCCCAGCCGACCCCCATGACCCTGTGTCAGAGGAGAGGGGGTTAACTGAGGGAGGCTTCCTGCTTCCCTTGGCTGATCCCACCCCTCCTCTGCTCTTCCAACCCGGCTCCCAGAACTGCGCGGCTCGACGCAGGTAGGCAGCACCTATAGCACAACCACCCCCCCGCTCCTCGCCGTCATCTGTTAGCATACCCCCCCAGCACCTCGCCGACATCCACTAGCACACCCCCCGCTCCTTACCGACATCCACTGGCAAACCCCCTCCCAATCCTCGCCGACATATGCTAGCACAACATCCCCCCGGCGCTTCTCACCATTGGCTGCTGCACCAGGGCCCTCTTGGCACAAGGTCCGCCACTGTATTCAGGACATGGTGATTAATTTAATATTTATGGTAAGACAGTAGTTAATCACTTATGGATTCAAGTTATTTAGGGTCACATTGTAGGGTATATTGTCTTTTAGATGCACGGGGAGGGAAATTATTTATGATGGGGCATGTTTTTTTTTCTAGTGACACATTGTATGCTTGTATTTAAGGGTACAGCATGGGTTATTATTTTATTCGGTGTAATATATACTTAAAAAATATAGATGCAACATTTTTTGTTTTGCTCCAATTTTTCATGAGCTGAGCGCAATCATATGAGACCAGCCACCCGAACAGCTGCTGTAACAAACGGTTTAAATAACCAAAGAATTTCTACACAAACTGTCAGAAACCGTCTCAGATAAGCTCATCTGCATGCTCTTCATCCTCATTGGGGTCTTCACATGATTGCTGTTCATCGTTGTAACGGACTTGAGTGGGCAAATCATGTTGTAGAGGTGTTTTCTTCACAGATGAAACCTGGTTTTCACTCTACAGCGCAGACTGGGAAATGGTGGTCACAACATATTCTATGATAAAGATCCATTGTAAAAACTGCAATGGAGAGACAGTCTTATCTCACATAGTCAAGAATCTGGCAATAATGGTAGTGCTCACCTTTTTCGGTTGTGAAGGCCGCAACCATTTTAACACGTGTAAACACCGGCTGCAGCATGTATCCACTTTTTGTCAAAAATTCACCACAGTAGATATATGGATGTATCACGGGTGCTGCCGATGAAAAGTCATGGTCCGAACATTTTCCAAGGTTTTTATGGGCCTACGCGCTCCGTAGCTAACACGCTACTTCTTCAGGGCACACATCACTACATGTGTGCCCTGAAGAAGTAGTGAGGTATCTACGATATGCGTAGGCCAATAAAAACCTTGGAAAATATTCAGACCATGACTTATGATAACGATTCCAAATACACTTCCATGACAACCACTGACTTTCTAAAGAAACTGAGGATAAAGGTGCTGGACTTGCCAAGCATGTCTCCAGACCTAAACCCTATCCATGATGTCATCATGGAGAACTGGAAGTGATCTGGATTTTATTTTTGATGTTCTATTTCTCACTGTTAAAATTAACCTACCCTTAAAATTATAGACTAATCATGTCTTTGACAGTGGGCAAACTTACAAAATCGGAAAGGGATCAAATACTTTTTTCCCCCACTGTATGTACAATCACCACGATATAAAAGTTATACAATCTCATAATTTGCTGACATCACTTTTATTTGCACAAGTAAGCAGTGGGATACATTAAATTGCATGCATCACTATTTCCCCACCACATTAATTTTGCTGGTCAGGACACGATTGCATTGAAAGTAACTTACTTCAATGTAAAGAAGGACGCAATTACTTAGATTATGCTGGATAATCAATTACTTCCAATTTATTTAAACATAACCTAACAATTCATAGTGTTTTAAAGAAGAATTCATTAATACCAAATTATCAGATCACAGCAACACATGTGAATTGGAAATACTGCGGTATTTTAAGAATTAATTTCTCGTCTGTGGAAGAAAATTAAATAGACATAAATTAATTTATAGAGTGTAGAAAATCTAATACAATGACAACATGATTTCAGAGGAGACTCATCCAGATGGTAGGCCCATTAGAAGAAAGTTCCCTGTTTGATTCAAGTCATTTTGGATTTCAGGCCCTAAGGGGTGATATTTCAGTTTATTTACTTTGGCATTGACAATTATATTGACTTTTGCTATTCATCACCATTGAAGATATCTCTTGAATTTGAACAAGTATTCAGTAAGGCAAGTAATTAATTGAAGTCAATAGAACATCTGTCATTACAGCAAGGAAAATACAGGGGTTCATCTCTGTTTTCTTTCTGTTTTTGTAATGTAAATCTTTTCATGTGTATAGTATGTCTATGGACAATTGAATTAATGAAGAAATAGAAAAAATTTTATTTGTACAAAGCAAAACTTATGCTTTAATTATAGGGAACCTGTCAGCTCATTTTTACCCCCATACCTCTCACTACCTGTCCCTGCACCTTCCTAGCACATCCCTAACCATCCCTATATGACTTAAAACTGTCCTATAATGGTTGTATAAAATTGAGTTTGATACTTACATCTCTGTATGGTAATTAGTCACCCTAGGCATTCTTCAAGGCTGCGTTCTCGACCCTCACTGCTGGTATCATGCCTTGGTGGGCATTCTCCACGGCTGCCTTCTCTTCCCCTCAATGCTGGTATCACACCCGGTGGGCACTATCATTCAGTCAGGAGCGCTCTCCCAATTCAAAGTTCTTGGTTCTCCTTCCAGGTATGAGGCGCTGGCTGCATGTCATTTCCGGTCCGATGCACTGTGGAGGATTATCAGGTGTATGCGCCGGCTTTGGCGCACTGTGCATGTCCCGGAGCCGGTCTGTGTGCCAATACACCCCCCACATTGAACAGGACCAGAAATGATGCACTGATGGCTGTGCATCATACGCGGAAGGAGGAACAAGAATTTTGAATCGACACCGCTCTCCTGACTGATTGATCGAGCCCACCAAGGTGTGATACCAACATTGAGGGGAAGAGAATGCAGCCGTGGAGAACACCCACCGAGGCGTGATACCAGCACTGAGGGGGAAGAATACAGTTATGGAGAATGCCCTTTGGGGCGTGATACCAGTAGCAAGGGGGGAGAATGCAGCCGTGGAGAACACCCAGGGTGACTACATATGTAGTCACGAAGACTAATGACCATATGGACATGTAAGCAGTGGCGTAACTAGAGTCTGAAGGGCCCCGGTTCAAAATGTGGACCTGGGCCCCCCGCGTGCCCAGATTGGTCAGATGTATTGGCCCTATGTAACAATCTAAATCCTATAAAGACTCACAAATTGACCTCTCTCCCCTTCATTATATATTAATGTCCCTCATCCTGCTACATACTGTATGGTTCTCCTCCTGGAATATGACCTTATCCTGGTATATATGGTCCTTCATTATAGTATAATGCAGCCTCATATCTCTCCATACTGTATAATGCAACCTCATTGCCCTCCATATATTGTAGTATAATGCAGCCTCACAGCCCTCCAAATAGTGTAATGCAACCTCACAGCCCTCCAAATAGTATAATGCAGCCTCACAGCCTTTCATATAGTATAATGAAGTGTTGCAGCCCTCCATATAGTATAATGCAGTGTCACAGCCATCCATATAGTATAATGCAGCCTCACAGCCTTTTATATAGTATAATGCAGTGTTACAGCCCTCCATATAGTATAATGCTTTGTCACAGTCATCCATATAGTATAATGCAGCCTCACAGCCCTCCATATAGTATAATTCAGCCTCACAGCCCTGCAAATAGTATAATGCAGCCTCACAACCCTCCATATTCTATAATACAGCCTCCCAGCCCTCCAAATAGTATAATACAGCCTCACAGCCCTCCAAATAGTGTAATGCGGCCTCACAGCCCTCAGTATAGTATAATGCAGTAGGAAATAGAAAATATCCACCGCACCTTGTGGAAACGGAACTCTTTGAGTACCTTACATGGGGGCGCATGGCCTAGGCCAGGGAGATCCACCCAGCATCAACAGCATCCAAAAAGAAAAGAAGGTCAGCGCCCAAAGCTGGTAGTTATTCATCAGAAGATTTTTATTCCATCCACCACAGCACAACGTTTCGGTTTGACAACCTTTTTCAAGTGCACTTGAAAAAGATTGTCAAACCGAAACGTTGTGCTGTGGTGGATGGAATAAAAATCTTCTGAAGATATAACTACCAGCTTTGGGCGCTGACCTTCTTTTCTTTTTAGTATAATGCAGTGTCGCAGCTCTCCATATAGTATCATGCATTGTTGCAGCCCCCTATATAGTATAATGCAGCCTCACAGCCCTTCATATAGTATAATGCAGCCTCACAGCCCTCCATATAGTATAATGCAGCCTAATTGCTTTCCATATAGTATAATGCATCCTCACAGCCCTCCAAATAGTCTAATGCAGTCTTGCAGCCCTCCAGATAATATAATGCAGCCTCCAAACCCTCCATATAGTATAATGTAGCATTGCAGCCTTTCAAATAGTATAATGCAGCCTCACAGCCGTCCATATAGTATAATGCAGCCTCCCAGCCCTCCATATAGTATAATGCAGCCTCCCAGCCCTCCAAATAGCATAATGCAGCCTCACAGCCCTCCAAATAGTATAATGCAGCCTCACAGCCATCCATATTGTATAATGCAGCCTCCCAACCCTCCATATAGTATAATGCAGCCTCACAGCCCTCCAAATAGTATAATGCAGCCTCACAACCCTCCATATAGTATAATGCAGTGTTGCAGCCCTCCATACAGTATAATGCAGCCTCCCAGCCCTCCAAATAGTATAATGCTGCCTCACAACCCTCCATATAGTATAATGCAGTGTTGCAGCCCTCCATATAGTATGATGCAGCCTCACAGCCCTCCATATAGTATAATGCAGTCTCACAGCCCTCCATATAGTATAATGCAGCCTCACAGCCCCCCATATAGTATAATGCAGCATCACAGTCTTCCAAATAGTATAATGCAGCCTCAAAGTCCTCCATATAGTATGATGCAGTGTCACAGACCTCCAAATAGTATAATGCAGCGTTGCAGCCCTCCATATAGTGTAATGCAGCCTCACAGCCCTCCATATAGTATAATGCAGTGTTGCAGTCCTCCATATAGTATAATGAAACCTCGTAGCCTTTCATATAATATAATACAGCCCTCCAGATAGCATACATTCTCCCCACACAGTCACACTGCCCCCTGTACAGCCCCCCACAAACAGACACACTGTCCCATGTATAATCCCCGCCCACACACACTGCCCTCTGAACAACCCCACACACAAACACACTGCCCCATGTATAACCCCACAAACATACACTGCCCCCTGTACTGCCCCACACACATGCACTGCCCCCTGTACAGCCCACCATACACATACTGCCCCATGTATAACCCCCCGCACACTGCCCCTGTACAGCCCCCACACACAGACAAACTACCCCATGTATAATCCCCCCACATACACACACTGCTCCCTGTACAACCGCACACACACTTCCCCCTGTTCAGCCACCCCACACACAGACACACTGCCCCCTGTACAACCTCCCCACACACAGACACACTGCCCCATGTATAACTCCCCACACACACTGCCCCCTGTACAGCCCCCCATACACAGACACACTGCCCCATGTATAACCCTACACACACAATGCCCCCTGTACAACCCCCCAGACACAGACACACTGCCCAATGTACAACCCCCCCACACACACTGCCCCCTCTACAACCCCCCCCACACAGACATGCTGCCCCCTATATAACCACACACAAACACAAACTGCCAAGTTTGAGAGCATCATAATGTGAAGACAAATAACCTGATTCTAGCAATGTGTCACTTATTACGTTGTTTGCTGTATTTTCAATAAGGTCACTATTTTATCAGTAGGAGATTATCACTAGATGACTAGCAAATCTTCTGCATATTCATGTGCTTCATATGACACCACCCCCATGCAATGTACACAGTAAGACGTCAAACTGCTAGATATGCAAAACCTAAAAATCTCTAGGAAGCATCCCAGTAAGTGATACATCACTGGAATCAGGGTCTCTGCCACTACATTATGCTGCTCTCAGATAGGCTAACATAAATCTGGTGACACATACTTATTAATAGTCATAAAGCACACATAGGCAATGTGGTCTACAAGTTTATAAGATCTTTTTGTAAACAAGCACTTTAAACAGGTTATTGGGCTAACAAATATATCTTTATTAATCTTTTCACAATCTTCTCTTAGCCATAGTAGAGAGGTGTTATAAAGAGCATAACTCAATCTAGATGATTTTGCATATCCAGCATTACACACACAAACCCGTGAATTTGTAATTTTCCTAATTTTAATCGGCACTTGCAATGAAACTGAATAACTGATTCATCAACAAAATACAGGTGAATGTTAGGGAGGCCAAGACTGGCCATCACCTATTTATTGTACTGTATATATAGCAGTCACAGTATCATCTGCATAATGTATATACAGCAGTCGCAGTATCACCTGCTTCAAGTACACACAGGAGTCGTAGTATTGCCTATATACAATGAATATAGATTGCTGTATGTACAATACATAGGCGATACTGCAGCTGCTGTATGTACATTACATAGGTGATACTGCCAGAAGTCACTGCATAAGTTATACACTGTAATGTGTATGCAGCTGTCTCAGTATCACCTATACAATGCATATACAGTGTTGGCCAAAAGTATTGACACCCCTGCAATTCTGTCAGATAATACTCAGTTTCCTCCTGAAAATGATTGCAATCACAAATTCTTTGGTATTATTATCTTCATTTAATTTGTCTTCAATGAAAAAAACACAAAAAGAATTGTCCTAAAGCCAAATTGGATCTAATTCCACACCAAACATAAAAAGGGGGTGGACAAAAGTATTGACACTGTTAGAAAAATCATGTGATGCTTCTCTAATTTGTGTACGGTAATTAACAGCACCTGTAACTTACCTGTGGCACCTAACAGGTGTTGACAATAACTAAATCACACTTGCAGCCAGTTGACATGGATTAAAGTTGACTCAACCTCTGTCCTGTGATCTTGTGTGTACCACATTGAGCATGGAGAAAAGAAAGAAGACCAAAGAACTGTCTGAGGACTTGAGAAACCAAATTGTGAAGAAGCATGAGCAATCTCAAGCCTACAAGTCCATCTCCAAAGACCTGAATGTTCCTGTGTCTACCGTGTGAACAGGCTACGGGCTCATTCCTACCAGGACTCTGACGGGGGCGGACCTATCACTGAAAGAAGGACCGTGCTGAAAAACGCCTATCCCTATTTGGGAATTATTGAAATATAGCAAACCACCTTAATCAAGCGTTCGCCACCAAGGAAAGATGCCTCTTTCCAATCTTATCCTAGAACATTCCATGACCTACACCTGACAATTGTCGTGATCAAGGCTTTGGTTAAAGCCGAAACGCGTTGACGTCTGTGGTCATTAACTGTTCATAATAAACCTTGCATCAAAAACATCTAAAGGAGTGTGCAACTTTGTATCCATATTTGTATTTACTGGGATTGAAGAAATCCTGTTAGTTGGCACCTCCACTCACCACCTACGCGGTGTGCACACCATTATACCCTATTTAGTGTGTGAAGTGCCATCAAGAAGTTTAAAGCCCATGGCACTGTGGCTAATCTCCCTAGATGTGGACAGAAAAGAAAAATCAACAAGAGATTTCAACGCAAGATTGTGCGGATGGTGGACAAAGAACCTTGACTAACATCCAAACAAGTTCAAGCTGCCCTGCAGTCCGAGGGTACAACAGTGTCAACCCATACTATCTGTCGGCGTCTGAATGAAAAGGGACTGTATGGTAGGATACCCAGGAAGACCCCACTTCTTACCCCGAGACATAAAAAGCCAGGCTGGAGTTTGCCAAAACTTACCTGAGAAAGCCTGAAATGTTTTGGAAGAATGTTCTCTCTTTTTGGGCAAAGGCATCAACATAGAGTTTACAGGAGAAAAAAAAAGACATTCAAAGAAAAGAACACGGTCCCTACAGTCAAACATGGCGGAGGTTCCCTGATGTTTTGGGGTTCCATTGCTGCCTCTGGCACTGGACTGCTTGACCATGTGCATGGCATTATAAAGTCTGAAAACTAGCAACAAATTTTGCAGCATAATGTAGGGCCCAGTGTAAGAAAGCTGGGTCTCCCTCAGAGGTCATGGGTCTTCCAGCAGGACAATGACCCAAAACACACTTCAAAAAGCACTAGAAAATGGTTTGAGAGAAAGCACTGGAGACTTCTAAGGTGGCCAGAAATGAGTCCAGACCTGAATCCCATAGAACACCTGTGGAGAGATCTAAAAATGGCAGTTTGGAGAAGGCACCTTTCAAACCAGGAGCAGTTTGCCAAAGAAGAATGGTCTAAAATTCCAGCAGAGCATTGTAAGAAACTCATTGATGGTTACTGGAAGCGGTTGATCGCAGTTATTTTGGTTAAAGGTTGTGCAACCAAGTATTAGGGTGAGGGTGTCAATACTTTTGTCTGGCCCATTTTTGGAGTTTTGTGTGAAATGATCAATGTTTTGCTTTTTGCTTCATTCTCTTTTGTGTTTTTTCATTAAAGACAAATTAAATGAAGATAATAATACCAAAGAATTTGTGATTGCAATCATCTTCAGGAAGAAACTGAGTATTATCTGACAGAATTGCAGGGGTGTCAATAATTTTGGCCAACACTGTAGTCCAGACATTGACAAGATTAGAAATAATGATTGTTATTTGAAATAATAATTTTCTTTTTCAAACTTTGCTTTGGTCAAAGAATGCTTCATTTGCAGCAACTACAGCATTGCAGACCATTGGCATTCTAGCTGTTAATTTGCTGAGGTAATCTTGAGAAATGTAACCTCATGCTTCCTGAAGCTCCTCCCACAAGTTGGATTGGCTTGATGGGCACTTTTTGCGTACCACATGGTCAAGCTGCTCCCACAACAGCTCAATGGGGTTGAGATCTGGTGACTGCTCTGACCACTCCATTACAGATAGAATATCAGCTGCCTGCTTTTTCCTAAATAGTTCATGCATAATTTGGAGGTGTGCTTTTTATCATTGTTCTGTTGTAGGATGAATTTGGCTCCAATCAAGTGCTGTCCATAGGGTATGGCATGGTGTTGCAAAATGGAGTGATAGCCTTCCTTATTCAAAATCCCTTTTACCTTGTACAAATCTCCCACTTTACCATCACCAAAGCAATCCCAGACCATTACACTACCTCCACCATGCTTGACAGATGGCATCAGGCACTCTTCCAGCATCTTTTCAGTTGATTTGCGTAACACAAATGTTCTTCTGTGTGATCCAAACACCTCAAACTTTGCTTTGTCTGTCCATAAAACTTTTTTCCAATGTTCCTCTGTCCAATGTCTGTGCTCTTTTGCCCATGTTAATATTTTCCTTTTAGTAGCCAGTCTCAGGTACGGCTTTTTCTTTGCCACTCTGCCCTGAAGGCCAGCATCCCGAATTCGCTTATCACTGTAGACACTGACACTGACGTTTTGCGGGTATTATTTAGTGAAGCTGACAGTTGAGGAGCTGTGAGGCGTCGATTTCTCAAACTAGAGACTCTAATGTACTTGTCTTGTTGCTCAGTTGTACAGCAGGGCCTCCCACTTCTCTTTCTACTCTGGTTAGAACCTGTTTGTGCTCTCCTCTGAAGGGAGTAGTACACACCATTGTAGGAGATCTTCAGTTTCTTGGCAGCTTCTCGCATGGAATAGCCTTCATTTCTAAGAACACGAATAGACTGTCGGGTTTCTTTTTCTGGCCATTTTGAGAGTTTCATAGAACAAACAAATGTAATGCTCCAGATTCTTAACCTTCTTCTCAAAGGAAAGTCAATTTTATAGCTTCTCTAATCAGGCAAACCGTTTTCAGCTGTGCTAACATACTTGTACAAGGGTTTTCTAAACATCCATTAGCCTTTTTTACACAGTTAGCAAACACAATGTACCATTAAAACACTGGATTGGTGGTTGTTGGAAAAGAGCCTTTATACACCTATGTACTGTAGATATTGCATTAAAAACCAGGCACTTGCAGCTAGAATAGTCATTTACCACATTAACAATGTAAAGAGAGTATTTCTGATTCATTTAATGTTAGCTTCATTGAAAAAAAAAAGTGCTTTTCTTTCAAAAATAAGGACATTTCTAAATTACCCCAAACTTTTGAACAGTAGTGTAATTAGTAGACCCAGGGGTCTTGGGGACTCGATATCCGGACGTTTACTGTAAGGGGATGTCACTGGTGGCCTGCCCGTACCCTGGGGTCACTTGTTAGAAGAGGAAAATAATAAAAAAAGTCTCGTGACGCCACCTGCAGTTTCTGGTGATCTCACCAGCGCCGCTGTCAGACCACCGGAGATCGTGGTATTGCAGCCAGTTTACAACACACCCTGCAGGCGGAGCAGGATCCCCGGGGCAGTGCTGCTGCTTAGTTGGACGATGTCACAGCAGCTACTCCTTAACTTAAGAGAATAAGACACTAGAGGCTTGCTGACTGTGTATGGGTACTTTACTGGCAACAGTCCTTCTGCAGTTCAGGTACACAGTTACACAGTCTTTGCGGGTAGCTGGCCGGGTAGTCACCAGAGGGAATAAAGTTTCTCTGAGGCTCTCAGGTGTTCCTTCTTTAGTTCTTCCACTGTCCTTGGTTCTTGCACCTCCTTACTACCCTTGCGTTGCCCTGTACAACCCACTTCCGACCAGGGGCTCAAGCTGATTTGAGAATACCTGGTGGAACTGCACGTTGTGGACGAAAATCGGGGGCTGCTTGGCAGACCTGCGACCCACCAGTATTGGTGGCTCAGAGGAAGACTCGCCTGCACCGCGACTCAGAGCCGGCACCCCGTTGTGGACCGGGATTCCCCCAGACCGTTTACTCAGACAGTCTGGCACTGGGTCTAACCTCTCTGTCTGGGTCACCACTTCTTTTCGGGTGCCCTCCCTATCGTGTCCCTCTAGGACAGTGATGGCGAACCTATGGCACGCATGCCAGGGAGGGCACGCAGAGCCGTCTCCACTGGCACGCGGCCTCGCCATCACACTGCCGCTTTGATCTGCCGGCGTGCGCCGCGCCGCCAGCAGATCAAAGCTGTGTTGGATCAGAGGAGACATTTCTCCTCTCTCCGACACTCCTAGACCCGCCCTCCCGGCCAGCGTCATGTGACAGCGGTCACGTGACGCGCCCGGCGTCACGTGACCGCCCTCAGCGCGGGAGACGACACAAGATGCAAGCTGCAGCAACGGTGAAGGAAGAAAGGTGAGTATGACACTTTTTTTTTCTTTTTTTTTAAATTTTTTTTTAGCAACAGCCAGGATGGATGATGGGGAAAATAGAAGGAGAAGGCAGGATGGATGATGGGGCAAATACAAGGAGGAGGCAGGATGGATGATGGGGCAAATACAAGGAGGAGGCAGGATGGATGATGGGGCAAATACAAGGAGGAGGCAGGATGGATGATGGGGCAAATACAAGGCGGAGGCAGGATGGATGATGGGGCAAATACAAGGAGGAGGCAGGATGGATGATGGGGCAAATACAAGGAGGAGGCAGGATGGATGATGGGGCAAATACAAGGAGGAGGCAGGATGGATGATGGGGCAAATACAAGGAGGAGGCAGGATGGATGATGGGGCAAATACAAGGAGGATGCAGGATGGATGATGGGGCAAATACAAGGAGGAGGCAGGATGGATGATGGGGCAAATACAAGGAGGAGGCAGGATGGATGATGGGGCAAATACAAGGAGGAGGCAGGATGGAGGATGGGGCAAATACAAGGAGGAGGCAGGATGGAGGATGGGGTAAATACAAGGAGGAGGCAGGATGGAGGATGGGGCAAATACAAGGAGGAGGCAGGATGGAGGATGGGGCAAATACAATGAGGAGGCAGGATGGAGGATGGGGCAAATACAAGGAGGAGGCAGGATGGAGGATGGGGCAAATACAAGGAGGAGGCAGGATGGATGATGGGGCCAAATACAAGGAGGAGGCAGGATGGATGATGGGCAAATACAAGGAGGAGGCAGGATGGATGATGGGGCAAATACAAGGAGGAGGGGGGGTGTGGCCAAGCACCACAGGAAGATGGCCGCATAATTCAGGAGCTCCCGGACCCCGGGCTCTCTTACCAGCTTTCCAGCATTACAGCAACCTCTCCAGACCTGCAGATTCGGCTCGGAGGACGTGGGAACCTGTGAAGCATTCATGGGCAAGGTGAAACCGGCGCAAATCCCTGTTTCCAAGCGGGTCTCAGACTATTTCCCCCCAGGCCGCACAGACTCTGCTTTATCCTCCAGCATGGCGCCCCCCTCCCCTCGTGCTGCCCGGGCTTCCCGCCGGGAGCAGCAAGCTCTCGGCGCTGTAATAGGAGATATATCTCCTGATCCTCCGGTCACATATGCAGCCATGAAAGGCCTTATGACTGATTTACTCTCTGATCTCAGGGTGTCCTTACAAGAGGACATGAAGGAAATGGTGGCTGATCTGAGGGGAGAGGTGACCGCCCTGGGATCCAGGACGGATCATCTTGAATCTAAAATGGCGGAGCTAGTACACTCTTATAATGATCTCCTGGACGAGCACGAACAGCTACAGACGACCGTGACGGCGGTCCAGGCGAAGAGCTACGACGCAGAGGACAGAAACCGCCAAAACAATGTGCGTCTCCGTGGCGTCGCGGAGACTGTCGCTGATGGGGAACTTAAAGATCTCCTGAGAGACTTTCTGCGTGAAGTCCTCCCTGACTTGGACCCCAGGGATCTGAAAATTGATCGAATCCATCGACTCCCGAAGCCGCCGGGCCTCCGGCCCGACCTCCCGCGGAAGGTAATCGCGAGGATCCACTTCTATGAAATTAAAGAGGAATTCCTCAAGATTCTTCGTAGCACGCCGACGCTTTCAGAACGGTTCGCTGGCCTGGAGGTATTCCCTGATCTCTCCCCGGGAACCCTGGCGTTGCGTAGGGCCTACAAGCCGTATACTACGATACTCTGGGATAGTGAGATCCCATATCGCTGGGGCCGACCCACCCGACTGATAATCCGAAAAGATGATCGCACCCATGTTTGTCTCACTCCGTCGCAGGCAGCTACGCTGCTGAAAGATTGGGAAATTCTGCCTCCAGACTTTTCCGCCTCAGCGCAGCAATAACCACTCGACCGAGGCCTGAAACGTCGCACTCGGCGACGCAGATTGAATCCTGAATGGTCGACGGTCTGAAGATTTACTTGACTGGAATGCTACTATTTTTTTTTACACCTCGAGGCCCGGGGTCCGCCTTCCTGGTCCCCTTAAAGTCCCTCCCAGGTCGTAAACCTTAATTGTCTCTCTTTTCTCTCTTCTTCTTTTCCTCTCTTCTTTCTCTCTGGTTCTAACTCCTTCTTTAATCCTTCTTCCGTTCTTTTTTCCTTCTCTCTTGAGTCTCTCTTTTTTACTTCCTACTCCTTTTTCTTACTCCCCCTTGCTCTTTTCTCTCTCTGACTCTCTCCCCTCTATTATTACATCCTTTCTCCAGGCTCTTGCGACCCTGGGAGGTGACTCCCCCGCCGAGCGGATTTTTACGCTCCGGCTTCCTTTTTGACTCCTTTGTACGTCTGGAGTTCGGATCGTTGAAGCGGTCCTTTTTTCTTTTTTTTTTTCTCCCTAATTATGTTATTGGTTACTAAGTTTTTGGCATTTGCCATACTGGTTTTTCTTAATTGTCTTTCTCTTCCTCAAGGAGCGTGGGTCCCACCTGGGGTGACTACTGGCCATACTGGGCCCCAGTCTCTCGCCCGGGGATGTCGACCGATGCCCTCTGTGCTCCACCTCCCTCTTACCCTATATTTATTACCATCCCCCCTTGCAGTATCTGTCATTAATGTCTCTTTGCTTTACTACAGAGATCCTCTTATTGATGTCATATGCCTATAAAAATTTGGGTACATAATGTAAACGGATTGAATTCACCCCAGAAGAGATCACTCCTGCGTGCTAGCTTAACCCCTTCCCGACCCAGGACGCAGCATATGCGTCCTGAAAACAAGTTCGTTCCCGACCCTGGACGCATATGCTGCGTCCTCTCGGTTTTCCCTTCCTGCGGCTCTATTAACCGGGGTCAGTGAAGGGTTAATAGAGCCGCAGCACCGTGAGGACCTGTAGATGACCTCACGGGGGGTGGTTTTGCCCCCCCGTTGCTAGGAGCCCTCCGATTGGGCAGTTAAAAGTCAGATGCCCAATAGTAATGATTGAAATATTTCACCAATGGAAATTGGTGAAATATTTACAATCAGGGTATGGCCTGATGCTGGAAGCATCAGGCATTGGCTGGGGGGCATGTGACCTATGTGTCCCCCCCCCCAGATCTGATTGGGGCTAGCGTCCATGTGTTGCTAGTCCTCCAATCAAATGTGGAGGGGGTTATTTACAATAGCTGACCACGCTCTTCAGCTTCATCCCGTCCGTGGAAGCTGAAGAGCGTGGACCCCCTGCCGCCGCTGCTGCCACTGACTGTGCCCGGAGTGTGCCTGAGCCGCCACCGACACCGCCACCCGCCGCCGCCGCCGCCACCCACCGCCGCCGGTACCGGTAACATCTGCGCTCCCCTGTGCGCTCCCCTCTGTTCCTCTCCCCGATCTCCTCTTCCGCCCCCCTCCTCCACAATCTCCCCCGCTTGATCTCCTCCTCTCTCCCCCCCCCCTCCGATCTCCTCTCTCCCCCCTCCCCTCCGATCTCCTCTCTCCCCCCCCCCCTCCGGTCTCCTCTCTCACCCCACCCCCCGATCTCCTCCCTACCCCCATCTCCTCTCCCCCCCTCCGATCTCCGCTCTCCTCTCCCACCCCAACTCCCCGTCCATTGTGACCTCTGTCCTCTGCTGCTCCCTCCTGTCTTCATCCACCGGCTGGTGTCCTGCTTCTGCCAGCCGGTGCTGATTGCAGGCAGCAGCAGAGCCATCCCCTGCACTAGTAATCACCCCTCAGTAATCACACCCCCCCTCTGTGATCTGCCCCCCCCCCCCCCGCTACTGCTAGCTCATGCCCCAGTGATCACCCCCCTGCCCCAGTGATCACCCTCCTGCGTCCCGTGCGCCCGAGCGTCCCCTGCGCCCCCTCCGCCTGACCGCCACCGACTCCTCTACCTAAGCGCGACCCCTGCGCCCGACCGACCCCTGCGCCCAACCGCCGCCTGACCGTCCCCTCTGCCTGACCGTCCCCTGCGCCCCCTCCACCTGACCGTCCCCTCCGCTTGACCGCCATCTGCGCCCCCTCCGCCTGAGTGTCCCCTGTGCCCCCTCCGCCTGACCGCCACCGACTCCTCTGCCTAAGCGCGACCCCTGCGCCCGACCGCCGCCTGACCGTCCCCTCTGCCTGACCGTCCCCTCTGCCTGACCGTCCCCTCTGCCTGACCGTCCCCTCTGCCTGACCGTCCCCTGCGCCCCCTCCACCTGACCGTCCCCTCCGCTTGACCGCCATCTGTGCCCCCTCCGCCTGACCGCCACCGACTCCTCTGCCTAAGCGCGACCCCTGCGCCCGACCGTCCCCTCTGCCTGACCGTCCCCTCTGCCTGACCGTCCCCTCTGCCTGACCGTCCCCTCTGCCTGACCGTCCCCTCTGCCTGACCGTCCCCTCTGCCTGACCGTCCCCTCTGCCTGACCGTCCCCTCTGCCTGACCGTCCCCTCTGCCTGACCGTCCCCTGCGCCCCCTCCACCTGACCGTCCCCTCTGCCTGACCGTCCCCTGCGCCCCCTCCACCTGACCGTCCCCTCCGCTTGACCGCCATCTGCGCCCCCTCCGCCTGAGTGTCTCCTGTGCCCCCTCCGCCTGACCGCCACCGACTGCTCTGCCTAAGCGCGACCCCTGCGCCCGACCGCCGCCTGACCGTCCCCTCTGCCTGACCGTCCCCTCTGCCTGACCGTCCCCTCTGCCTGACCGTCCCCTCTGCCTGACCGTCCCCTCTGCCTGACCGTCCCCTGCGCCCCCTCTGTCTGACAGATTCTTCCGTCTGAGTGCCCCTTGTGCCTGACCGCCCCCTCCGCCTGACCGTCCCCTGTGCCCCCTCCGCCTGACCGTCCCCTGCGCCGCCTCCGCCTGACCGTCCCCTGCGCCTGACCGCCACCTGCGTCTCCTCCGCCTGACCATCCCCTCCATCTGACCGCCACCTGCGCCCCCTCCCGTCTGACCGACTCTTCTGCCTGACCGCCACCTGCGCCCCCTCCCGTCTGACCGACTCCTCCATCTGACCGCCACCTGCGCCCTCTCCCATCTGACCGACTCCTCTGCCTCCCCTCTACCTGACCGTCCCCTCCACCTGACCGCCATCTGCGCCCCCTCCGCCTGAGTGTCCCTTGTGCCCCCTCCGCCTGACCGCCACCGACTCCTCTGCCTGGGTGTCCCCTACACCAGAGCGTCCTCTCCGCCTGACCGCCACCTGTTCCCACTCCACCTGACCGCCACCTGTGCCCCCTCCGCCTGACCAACTCCTCTGCCTGGGCATCCCCTGCGCCCGAGCGTCCTCTCCACCTGACCGACTACTCCCACCTGACCGCCACCTGTGCCCCCTCCGCCTGACCGACTCCTCTGCCTGGGCATCCCCTGCGCCCGAGCGTCCTCTCCGCCTGACCGACTACTCCCACCTGACCGCCACCTGTGCCCCCTCCGCCTGACCGACTCCTCTGCCTGGGCATCCCCTGCGCCCAGGCGTCCCCTCGGCCTGACCGACTTCTCCATCTGACCGTCCCCTGTGCCCCCTCCGCCTGACCGTCCCCTGCGCCCCCTCTGTCTGACAGACTCTTCCGTCTGAGCACCCCCTGCGCCTGACTGTCCCCTGTGCCCTCTCCCCCTGACCGTCCCCTTTGCCTGACCGCCCCCTCTGCCTGACCGCCCCCACACGTGACTGCAGTAGACAGTTACACCAATCACTTTCACATACACACGTACACGCACACTGTAATAAAGTTTAGGTTTTTTTTACACACGCACACAGCACACACAAAATGTCCCGCCCGTCCCGCTTGTCCCAGTCGTCACGG
The DNA here is from genome assembly GCA_033576535.1 of Allobates femoralis. Classification (NCBI taxonomy): domain Eukaryota; kingdom Metazoa; phylum Chordata; class Amphibia; order Anura; family Aromobatidae; genus Allobates; species Allobates femoralis. The sequence continues at coordinate 477,119,173 of JARQOC010000002.1, read as the reverse complement.
GCAGGAAGGGTGTACTCAGCTGAGGAGGCATATGCTATTGTTGCCTCCGAAGCTGATAGTGAGGGAGAGGACCCCACTTTCCTCTATTCCTCCCATTCTTCCTCCTCCAGTGACACCGCCTCGCCACCAAGAAGGCGTCGGAGGACAAGACATCGTCCGGAGACTGGGGGAGAAGAGCCGGAGGCCGTGGAAGAGGAGCCGGAGCCTGAGGAACAGGAGCCGGAGGCCATGGAGGAAGACCCACAGCCAACTGTGAGTAATCCTCAACCTGGTGCTAGTCACTCCCAACCTAGCACCAGGGCCCCCGTTTGGACCCCTGTCCCTGAAAACTACACTCCACGGATTCCTGAATTCCTTCCCCAATCAGGAATCCAATTTGAGATGGCAAACCTCAGGGAAATAGACTTTTTCAAAGTCTATTTCTCTGAGGCCATTGTGAGTCTCATGGTGGAGCAGACTAATGTGTACGCCCAACAATTTGTTGCCGCCAACCCAAATTCCATATTTTCTACTTGGAGTCCCATTGACTCAGTAGAAATGTTGAAATATTGGGGACTGGTACTTCACATGGGGATTGTGAAGAAACCAGAAATCCGCCAATACTGGAGTAAAGATATTTTCTATCATACTCCAGTGTTCGGCATGGTGATGACCCGAAAACGATTTGAGGTCATTCACAAGTTTTTACATTTCAGGGACAACGCTGACAGCCTTCCCCGAGATGACCCGAATTTTGATAGGCTATTCAAAATTCGCCCGGTCATCGAACACTTCAGCAACAAGTTTGCTGAAGTGTACGTTCCCCAAAGGGAAATTTGTGTGGATGAATCCCTCATCCACTTCAAAGGGAGGCTGCATTTCCGGCAATACCTGCCCAGCAAGAGGGCAAGGTACGGAATCAAACTCTACAAGCTGTGTGAGAGTACCTCAGGGTACACTCACAGCTTTAGAGTGTATGAGGGAAAGGATTCCAGGATCCAGCCCCAGAGTGTCCACCTGCTCTGGGGGTGAGTGGGAAAATAGTGTGGGATCTGATCCACCCACTACTTGATAAAGGTTACCATCTATACGTTGATAACTTTTATACAAGTATCCCACTATTTCAGTCCCTTTCTGCCAGAACTACCGCCGCTTGCGGTACTGTGCGCAGAAACCAGAGGGGTCTCCCAGTGACGCTAGTTGGGCAGCTGCTTCCAAAGGGTGAAAGCAGAGCCCAATGTAGCAGCAACATGGTTGTGGTCAAGTTCAAGGACAAAAGGGATGTCCTTTTCTTGACCACAATCCATGGTCCCACCACCACGGCCACCACCACAAGGGGTACCCCAGCACAGGTCTACAAACCGGACTGTGCCCTGGGGTACAACAAGCACATGGGGGGAGTTGATCTTTCTGATCAAGTCCTCCAGCCCTACAGTGCCATGCGGAAGACGAAGGTGTGGTATAAAAAGCTGGCCGTGCACATCATACAGATGGCAATGTATAACGCATACGTGCTATCACGATGTGCAGGCCAGACCACCAACACCTTCCTCCAGTTCCAGGAAAAGGTGATCAAGGCCCTGATGTTTGGAGGTGAAGAAGAAGCGGGCCCCAGCACCCCTGGAACTCGAGTTTCCCGTGTGGTACCAGGGCAACATTTTCCAGCTGAGGGGACAAGAAAAAAGTGCTGGGTCTGCTATAAAAGGGGGATTAGAAAGGAAACTCGTTTCCAATGTGAAACGTGTCCTGACAAACCAGGACTGTGTTTGAATGAATGCTTTAAAATTCATCACACGTCCCCAGACTGACATACTGACTTTTCCTACACAACTCACCCACACCAGCATGACATACACAACATCACACACACGCACAACACCCGAACATTGGACCTTGCACTGATAAGTGCCCCCTTAGTCTTTACCATGGCTTTGGGGTCTCATTCCAGTGTGCTACAACAAATCCCTTCCTGCAGAACGGCCAGGTTACAAGTTGACCTGTCCTTCTCGAAGGCTCGGTACAGATATGTGTAATTACGCTCTATATATGGGGTCACTTGTGGGGAAGCTCCAATGTTTAGGCACACAGGGGCTCTCCATACGCAACCTGGTGTTTGCCAACAATTGAAATTGTTAGCGGACACCAGGTCGTGTATGGAGAGCCCCTGTGTGCCTAAACATTGGAGCTCCCCCACAAGTGACCTCATTTCGGAAACTAGACCCCCCACGGAACGTATCTAGATGCATAGTGAGCATATTGAACCCTCAGGTGCTTCACAAATGAATGTAATAAAAACATTTTTGCGCAAAAAAAGTACTTTTTAATTTTTATGGATCAATTTGTGAAGCACCTGGGGGTTCAAAGTGCTCACTATGCATCTAGATACGTTCCCTGGGGGGTCTAGTTTCCAAATGGGGTCACTTGTGGGGGAGCTCCAATGTTTAGGCACACAGGGGCTCTCCAAACGCGACATGGTGTCCGCTAACAATTTGAATGGAAATCAGCTGAAATTGTTAGCGGACACCATGTTGCGTTTGGTGAGCCCCCGTGTGCCTAAACATTGGAGCTCCCCCACAAGTGACCCCATTTTGGAAACTAGACCCCCCAGGGAACTTATCTAGCTGGGTAGTGAGCATATTGAGCCCTCAGGTGCTTCACAAATTAATGTAATAAAAACATTTTTGCGTAAAAAAAGTACTTTTTAATTTTTATGGATCAATTTGTGAAGCCCCTGGGGGTTCAAAGTGCTCACTATGCATCTAGATACGTTCCCTGGGGGGTCTAGTTTCCAAAATGGGGTCACTTGTGGGGGAGCTCCAATGTTTGGGCACACAGGGGCTCTCCAAACGCGGCATGGTGTCCGCTAACAATTTGAATGGAAATCAGCTGAAATTGTTAGCGGACACCATGTTGCGTTTGGTGAGCCCCTGTGTGCCTAAACATTGGAGCTCCCCACAAGTGACCCCATTTTGGAAACTAGACCCCCAGGGAACTTATCTAGCTGGGTAGTGAGCATATTGAGCCCTCAGGTGCTTCACAAATGAATGTAATAAAAACATTTTTGCGCAAAAAAAGTACTTTTTAATTTTTATGGATCAATTTGTGAAGCACCTGGGGGTTCAAAGTGCTCACTATGCATCTAGATACGTTCCCTGGGGGGTCTAGTTTCCAAAATGGGGTCACTTGTGGGGGAGCTCCAATGTTTAGGCACACAGGGGCTCTCCAAACGCGACATGGTGTCCGCTAACAATTTGAATGGAAATCAGCTGAAATTGTTAGCGGACACCATGTTGCGTTTGGTGAGCCCCTGTGTGCCTAAACATTGGAGCTCCCCCACAAGTGACCCCATTTTGGAAACTAGACCCCCCAGGGAACTTATCTAGCTGGGTAGTGAGCATATTGAGCCCTCAGGTGCTTCACAAATGAATGTAATAAAAACATTTTTGCGCAAAAAAAGTACTTTTTAATTTTTATGGATCAATTTGTGAAGCACCTGGGGGTTCAAAGTGCTCACTATGCATCTAGATACGTTCCCTGGGGGTCTAGTTTCCAAAATGGGGTCACTTGTGGGGGAGCTCCAATGTTTAGGCACACAGGGGCTCTCCAAACGCGACATGGTGTCCGCTAACAATTTGAATGGAAATCAGCTGAAATTGTTAGCGGACACCATGTTGCGTTTGGTGAGCCCCTGTGTGCCTAAACATTGGAGCTCCCCCACAAGTGACCCCATTTTGGAAACTAGACCCCCCAGGGAACTTATCTAGCTGGGTAGTGAGCATATTGAGCCCTCAGGTGCTTCACAAATTAATGTAATAAAAACATTTATGCGCAAAAAAAGTACTTTTTAATTTTTATGGATCAATTTGTGAAGCACCTGGGGTTCAAAGTGCTCACTATGCATCTAGATACGTTCCCTGGGAGGTCTAGTTTCCAAAATGGGGTCACTTGTGGGGGAGCTCCAATGTTTAGGCACACAGGGGCTCACCAAACGCGACATGGTGTCCGCTAACAATTTGAATGGAAATCAGCTGAAATTGTTAGCGGACACCATGTTGCGTTTGGTGAGCCCCTGTGTGCCTAAACATTGGAGCTCCCCCACAAGTGACCCCATTTTGGAAACTAGACCCCCCAGGGAACTTATCTAGCTGGGTAGTGAGCATATTGAACCCTCAGGTGCTTTACAAATTGATCTGTGAAAATTAAAAAGTACTTTTTTTTTCACAAACATTTTCTTTTAGCCTAAATTTTTTCATTTTTACATGGGCAACAGGATAAAATTCATCCTAAAATTTGTTGGGCAATTTCTCCTGAGTACATCGATACCTCATATGCGGTCATAAACCACTGTTTGGGGGTACGACAAGGCTCAGAAGGAAAGCAGCGCCATTTCACTTTTTGAATATAAAATTAGCTCTAAAATTCAAATTGCGCTCCTTCCCTTCTGAGCCCTGTTGTGCGCCCAAACAGTGGTTTATGACAACATATGAGGTATCGATTTACTCGGGAGAAATTGCACAACACATTTTAAGATCCATTTTATCCTGTTGCCCATGTGAAAATGAAAGAATTGAGGCTAAAAGAACATTTTTGATAAAAAAAATTAAAATATCCATTTTTTGTTTCCACTTTGCTTTAGTTCCTGTGAAGCACCTGAAGGGTTAATAATCTTCTTGAATGTAGTTTTGAGTAGCTTGAGGGGTGCAGTTTTTGGAATGGTGTCACTTTTGGGTGTTTTCTGTCATGTACACCCCTCAAAAGGACTTCAAATGTGATGTGGTCACTACAAAAAATGGTTTTGTAAATTTTGGTTGAAAAATGAAAAATTGCTGATGAACTTTGAACCCTTATAACGTCCGAACAAAAATTTTTTTTTTTTTCCAAAATTGTGCTGATGTGAAGTAGACATGTGGGAAATATTATTTATTAACTATTTTGTGTCACATAACACTCTGGTTTAGCATAAAAAAAATTCAAAATTTGTAATTTGCAAAATTTTCTAAATTTTTGCCATATTTTTGATTTTTTCACAAATAAACGCAAAAATTATCGACCTAAATTTAATACTAGCATGAAGCCCAATATGTCACGAAAAAACAATCTCAGAATCGCTAGGATCGGTTGAAGCGTTCCAGAGATATTACCTCATAAAGGGACAATGGTCAGAATTGCAAAAAATGCCAAGGTCTTTAGGGTCAAAATAGGCTGGGTCCTGAAGGGGTTAAAGACAAACCACATACACAGCAGCATCCAACAATGTCAGCGCCAACTAAGCGCGTGACTGTACCCCCTCTTTTAAGAGAGACCTCCGGATTCGACTACGGCACATCCGAAAGAAGTCCACATCCCCTGAGAGACAAGATATGAAAAATATTATGGGTTGCCAAACCTGGAGGTAGGTCAAGCCAGTACAGCACAGGATTGCAAATGGCCGATATCCAAAAAGGTCCTACAACCCTGGAACCCGGAGTCCCAGTTGCACGCCTCCACCTGACATGTTGGGACACACCCACACATACTCAGTCACACTCGGGTCTGGTCTGAACGTTTATTGCCACACATGCGGGCACAGACAGAGGGTACAGTCTTAGGCAGGCAAGTACCAGGCAGGTCTCTGAGGACCCCAGGACTCTCTCCTTTGGGATGCACCGCAAACATGACCACCCTTCCCCTGCCCCTCTTCTTAGGATGATGCCCAGAGGCACCAGGAGTCGGGAGCGTGGCATGCACTCCACCCCCACCCCCAGGCAAACTCCTAACCTCCTTGAGCGAAGAAGTTGGTGTAGCCATCACCAGCACGGTGGAGATAGAATTACCCCGGCAAGTACCCTCACAGGCAGTACCCCAGTGAACCACCTCCCAGGCCCACCAGTCAATTACCGGGTTGTGTTTTCTCAGCCAAGGGAGACCCAAGACAATGTGGGTTGGCAAATTCTCCAAAATGTACAAGAGAGGAACTCCTGGTGATGAGTTCCTATGCTCAAGTTCACATTATGCACCACTTGGGATAATACTTTCTGGCTGAGAGTAACTGAGTCAATGGTGGAGATAGGAATAGGTCTCGCTAAGGCGCTACAGACAAAGCCATGAGTCTGCGCAATGCGAGAATCCATAAGAACAACTCCTGTTCCGCTATCAACTAGTGCCAATATAGTCTCCGTTTCTCCATCTACCAGCACCTTGGCAGACAGTGTGAACGGAGACTTAGAAAAGAAGAAGACATAAACCCTCTGGTCGTCTCCTTCTGAACGACCTGAGGAAGGCTGCGTCTGAGACTGCGTGTGTGTCCCAGAGCGATGTGGACAAACTTTGATAAAATGACCAGCTTGTCCACAATAAAAACAAGCTTCGCCCACTTGACTAACTACAACTACAGGTGGTTTAACACGAGGGCCTACTGCCCACAACTGCATAGGTTCATTGTGTGGAGTCTCCTCAACAGGGATAGCCACAGGTGACAAAGTTGGTCTCGGTCTCTCCCTCAGACGTCTGTCTACCCTGATGGCTAGGGACATCGCAGCCTCCAATGACTCAGATGCGGCGTACTAAACCAGGGTGTCTTGCAGTCTACCTGACAAACCCAGACAGAACTGACTCTTGAGGGCAGGGTCGTTCCACAGGGTGTCAGTCGCCCACCTCCGAAACTCTGAGCAGTACTTCTCCACTGCTCGTGACCCCTACTTAAGCTTACAGAGATTTGACTCAGCAAGAGTCACCCTATCTTGTTCACCATACACCTGAGCCAGAGCAGCAAAAAACCCGTCCACCGACGGTGAGTCGGGAGGGAGAAGGCCCAGGTCTGGGGATCCCCCTTAAGAAGGGAGATTATAATCCCCACCCGCTGTTCCTCGCTCCCAGATGAACGGGGCCGAAACCTGAAATAAAGCTTACAGGCCTCTTTGAGCACCAAGAAAACCTATCTGGAAGAGATATATTGGGTTCAGGTATGGCCTAGGTGTGAGCCAAGGCCAGATACCCCACAACCTGCTGCAGCTGTTGCACCACCTACGTCCGCAGACCACTGACCTCAGCTGAAATGGTCTGCATCAGTTGTGAGAAGGCATCCGCAGAGGATGTCTGAGACATAATGGCTCAGAGAAGAAAAATGGTAATAAGCTGCTGATAATGTCACGCTTGGGAGGTAAGGGAATCAGGTAACAGGTAGGTGAATTGGGAAAAAGGGGGTCAGGAGAGTCTAATCTGACCCTGATGCTGGGTTCCCTGGCTCACCCTGATCTCGGAGATACCTCTGATGGTGAGGAGTTCCGAGCTGCCACCCTGTACCCTAAAACTCCTGATTAGCCCTAGGCTGAGGGCCCCTACCTCCTCCCACGGGTCAGAAATCACAGCTTCTCCCAAGGAAAGATTTTAGCACAGCAGCTAAGCATAAGCATCAGAACAGCACCAAGACCTAGAGCACATAGCTATCAGTAGCACCTGACAGAGGAGAGGGAAGGCTATTTAAAGCCAGAGGGAGGGGATTCCAGGTGAGTCACACATTAACTCTTTTCCCAGCAATTGAACATAATAGTGACTGCAGTTCTGGAGCACACCACAGGAGGCAAGGACCTTCACAACCATCAACCATGCAGCTCTTAAAGACAAACCATATACACAGCAACATCCAACAATGTCAGCGCCAACTAAGCGTGTAACATGATCGGTTAATTAGTGGGAGTGTATAAAAAGAAACCCAGCACCCCAGACCTTCACTTGAACTGCAACTTGAGCTTTGACAACATGCTAAAAATCCAACCTGCGACCAAAGCCTTGATTATCAAGAGGCTGAAGACCAGATCCACTGCAGAGGTGGCTGGCACCTTTAATGTGTCTCACCGATCGAACCAGCAGAAGTGCTATTCAGGGCACGAAACAGGCCGCTGTCTGGCATCCCTCTACGTCCCCCCTCCCTCCATCGTACTGTATGGAATCCTGAACGGAACCTTGAAAAGGGAATAAATTCCTAAGAAGCTCCAAATGGGTGAGTGCCCTCTTTTTTCTGGACTGTTTTATTTAACATACACTTGAGTGAGCACACCCAGGTGCATAGCTGCCCCATCTAAGACGACTAATACATGGGGAAACTCCCAACACAAAATCGCAGTAGTGCCCGGTCTTTACAATTTGGTCTTCAGCAGAATTACACCATAGCCGCCGCAAATACTGCAGGAGGTTTTTTTTATATATCCAGGATAAACATGAATAATATTTGCAAAATTTTAGGGCTCTCCCACACATTACATTAAACATACTGACTTAGGTTATGGAGAGTTTTTTCCCAATGATTTGGAGCACAAGTTTAACTGCTTTTTCATAAAGATGCTTTTATTAATTCATCAAAAAGATAAAATTGCAGATACAAAGTGCTCAGACATATAAAAGATAGGTTAAATAGGGATCTGGATTACAGAGGACACTAAGGGGTAAGGGTCTTCTTGTCTCCAACTACAAGACCTATTCATGGTAGCAGTTTCCAACAATAACCATTGTGCCGTCCTAGTTTAAATAGGGTCAATATACTACAGCTTCTAATGTATACAGCGTACAGAGGGTTAATACCATGTTACCTGCTAACACAATCACTGACCAATAACACTAACCCATTAAACATTATACTTAGCTACATGGTGATTGAGTCCAGCTTACCCATGTCAGTACCAGAAGTGGAGATGACCACTAGGGGACGCCCCAACGCGTTTCCCTGATGCTTCCTCAGGGGGCATGTTTGGCCATGTCTCCTATATCCTTATATACCCCCCCGTACCCACTCTCGCCACCTGCCTCCAATTCGCGCTGCTCCACGCCGCAAATGAGCGGCCGCGCCGCCCCGAACAGCGGCTTCCGGCCTTCACACACAGGAAGTGCGTCATTTGACGCTCCTTCCCGTGTTACTGAAGCCTTACACCGCAGTCCGAGGCGGCCCGACCGCGCATGCGCGGACCGCAGACGCCATTTTGGAAGAGGGCATAGATGCCCTACTCTCTCATATATACTACCCGGATTAGATGACAAGTTTAAGTAAACGATATATTGTTATGACCTCACTTGGTGACCCTAAGGTAAGGGTTAAATAGACATTGTACAGCCCTAATATCGTTTAATGACCCGGATACACCCCATACATGAGTTTGTATATTAACTTCTATATATATATATATATATATACAAGGATACTATATGGGCATAACATCTTAAGATACACAGAATTGTACATATACAGAAAGAAGGTGTTCATATATGCCGCTCTCGTTATCCATATATTCAGATGTCCTCCTTCATATAGCCATCACTAGAGGTGATGCGGGTTACAATGTCCTGGCGCCACCGTGAAAGTCCACCTCGAAGTACCATCCGGATAATAAACGTACGGGTGTAGAGTGGGGGAGGGGGAGGATACAGAATAACTAAAAACACGAACAAACAATAAAAAACAGTTAAAACCATATTAAGAAAATACCAAAAGGAACCCTCAGGAAAAAACTGGGGGTCCACAGCATAGTCAGTGGCTCAGATCATACACATACAATCAATCAAAAAACAAGAATATATATCCACATTGTGGATGGGATATGAATCCTCCTCCATTTTAGAGGTAGATGACACCCACATCCTTCTGTCAGGGAACTTGATGATTTATCTCAAAAGTCAGAGATATGACACAAAACTTAGTTTTTCATTCAGGCCATCTGGGGACTGTGTCCCCAGACGGACTATCCATTGGCATTCCCTCCTTGCAAGGGCTTTTTTGTAGTCTCCCCCTCTTGTTCCCAAATGACACACGTCTATGGCTTTAAATTTTAAGTTAGTTGGGTCACAGCCATGTTTGGATTTGAAATGGCGGGGTAAGGTTTTTAACTTAGGATCGCTAGGTTCCATCTTTTTAGCCGCCTCTATGTCCCTGATATGCTCCCTTACCCTGACACGAAACTCTCGAGAGGTAAGGCCAATGTAAATCAAACCACAGGGACATGTGGCGTGGTATATCACATTCTTTGTGGTACATGTCAGGTAGTGTCGAATATCATACAGCCGGTCACTATTGGCTGCTCTAAAAGTCCTCGTCCTTTCCGTATTACGACACGCCAGACATGAACCACATGGATAGAATCCCAGCGTTCTCCTCACCCCACTCACTACTGGTTTTGATTCCCTCGCATAATGACTATGAACCAACATGTCTTTTAGACTGTTACTCCTTCTCGCAGTTAGCAGTGGTTTTTCCGTGACAACGTCACTTAGTCCAGGTACTAGTTTCAGAATCTCCCAGTGTCTCTTTAGGATTCCCCTAATCCTGTTCCATTTATCATTATAGGTTGTTATAAAACGAACCATCTGGGTTCCTTGATTTCCCCTCCTCTCTTTTTGTCGGTCACTCCCCAACAGAAGGGTATTTCTGTCCCTCCTCCGGGCCTCTGTGTATCTTAATGCACCGCTTACTATAGCCCCTCGCCAGAAAGCGATCTCTTAGATCTTCAGCCTGTCCCTCAAAGAAAACATCCGTTGAACATACTCTCCTGGCTCGTAGGTATTGACCTACAGGGATCGCCGAGATCGTTGCTGGAGTATGAGCCGAGGAAGCGTGCAGTAGTGCGTTTACTGATGTAACTTTTCTGTACATATCAGTTTGTATAGAATACAATACTGCAGGAGACCTACTGGAGCCCGTATGAATCCAAAATACACCTAGAAAACAGTTAAATTTGATGGTGGAAAGATCATGGTCTGGGGTTACATTCAATATGGGGGGGTGAGAAACATTTGAAAGGTGGAATGCAAAATCAATAGCCTAAAATATCAAGAAGTATTAACTACCTCTTATATTCCAAATCATAAAAGGGGTCAAATTCTGCAGCAGGATGATGCTCCTTCTCATGCATCCATCTATACAACAAAGTTCCTCCAGGCAAAAAAGATCAAGGTGCTCAAGGACTGGCTAGCCCAGTCACCAGACATGAAAATTATTAAGCATGTTTGTGGTAAGATGAAGGAGGAAGCTTGGAAGACAAAACCAAAGAATCTAGATGAACTCTGGGAGGCATGTAAGACTGCATTCTTTGCTATTCCTGATGACTTAATTAATACATTGTATGAATCATTGTTGAACTGCATGGATGCAGTCCTTCAAGCTCATGGAAGTCACACAAAATATTAAATATGACTCTAATAGCACCACAACTTCATTCACCAATGTTACGCAAAATATCTTTGTATTTTAAGTTAATTATTTGTTTGAATATCACATTACTTTCTGTGGGCGACAAAACGTTTGTCTTGCCAAAATCTGACCATTCTGTGTTCATTAAGTGATCAATATTTCAGCATTGATGCCAATTTATTTTCTTAACCTAAACCACATTTGGGAGGGTTTCAGCTTTCAAAAGCGTAATTTATAAAACCAATGGATGAATTTAATGTCAGGTTATAAGCTTTTATTTACATAACATGGATAAGCGATAACTTCTGTCAGGGACTGTATGATGTAATTCAAAAGGTCATTGTTTCAATAAATTTACTCCAATGCAATAACAAAAGTACTGAAAGCACCTTTCAGCCGAAATCTCTGCGAAGTGCTGGTCTTAAAACTCTCCATTTTGTGTAAAAACTTGGATGCTGCTCTACCGTCTCTCAAAAGAAATATATTATAACAAATAGGAAGAATTTAAAAGCAACCTGCCATCAAGCTCCCCCACCAGTGAGCTGAATACTTGTCTTTTAGCTTATTGAAATATAAGTCAAAGTATAACTTTATTGCTCCAAAATGTTGCCCTGCCACAATGAAATTTGAAAGCAATATGCAGTTGAGACTGAAAGTGAACCATGATGATGCACTTCCATTGGCCTTAGCCTCTTGCTTCATTGTCTAACACCACCATCTTCTGCTGCATTACCACTTTGCTCATGAAATCAAGTGAATGCTCCATGATATTTGTTTGCCATTGGTAAATGCAGTGCATGCTGGGAAAGAATAAAAAGGAAATTCTATGACCTTTAGTGCAAAGAAATGTTGATGAAGAGCAACAAACCACTAAGTGGATAGCACTTTACAGGGCATACAATCAGGACCGTTAGTGGGCTGGGATATGCACTATAAGCCGTTTTAACGTTTTGTGGGGGATGAGAGCATCAGGACTTCTTTTTTCTACAGTTTTATTTTTTCAAAAGGACAGGTATGCTTTAAGGATTTATGTGACCTAGATGTAAAAGGAATTTATTCTGAGCTGATTTAGCAACTAATAAAATGTGTTCAGAGTACTTGTCACTTGGCTCATACAGTGTTGAAGGGTTGTGTAATCTTCCTGCTATTATCTGTAGGCGTTATATACTGTTATATATTGATAACACCTTTTAAGTTTGTCCCAATTCTTTTCTTTTAGCCTATTTTATAGCATACCTGTTATTAAAATTTTCTGTTTGGGCAAACTTTTCTACATGATCTGCCCTTCTTTGCCACTTGTTTCCTGTTGCCCATACATCAATCAACATCTCAACACAAAATCACTTTTCAAGCCAAGCACGGGAGTTGGGTGCACACTTGGCATGGCTGAGCACTCCTGTGCACCTTTCAACTGTTAGGTTAGCATTTATCTCCACCTATTTCCTTGATTGACAATTTGTGTTCATAGAGGCCAAAAAGGTCAGAGAGAGATGGAAAACAAGTAGGTGGGAAGGTTCACTGAAATTTTTGGTAATACCAATGGTGGAATTAATGATTTTGCCAGATTTGAACAGTCATTTTATGCTCATAGACTCTCTTGTTTAAATAGATATCCTTTAACTTCCCCCTTACCTCTTTTATATGATACATTTTAGCCTTCTTTCGCAATTTGTTTTACAGTGTGTGGTCAAAATTTAGTTAGGACAATTTCCCAACAGAAACCTTGGATTTCTATATACAGCTCTGAAAAAAATTAAGAGACCACTGCAAAATTTTCAGTTTCTCAGATTTTCCTCTTTATAGGTATATAATAATGCAAATAAAACAAGTTCTTATTCATTTAGAAACAACAATACTCATGTTTTAACCCAGGAAGAGTTCAGAAATCAATATTTTTTTGACTAACCATGATTTTTAATCACAGCTTTCTTGTGTCTTGACATGTTTTCCACCAGTATTTCACACTGCTTTTGGGTGACCTTATGCCACTCCTGGCACAAAAATTTAAGCAGTTCTTTGTTTGATATCTTGTGACTGTCTCAAGTCATGTAAAGCTAGAAAAATAGCCTTTCATCAATGAGAAGCAAAGGAGAGCCAGACTGAAGTTTACCTAAGACCATAAGGATTGGACCATAGAGGACTGGAGTAAGGTAATCTTCTCTAATGAGTCTAATTTTTAGTTTTCAAACAGGAATGGTATCCACAGTCCGCGCTGCTGCTCTTTATCAAAGGATTTCAGAAAAGGTTGTTACCATCATAAGGTCCTTTATTCATCAAAACCTACGCGTTTCAGTGCTGTCCCAGCACCTTCCTCAGGTTATGAAGGTGCTGGGACAGCACTGAAACGCGTAGGTTTTGATGAATAAAGGACCTTATGATGGTAACAACCTTTTCTGAAATCCTTTGATAAAGAGCAGCTTCGCGGACCTTGGATACCATTCCTGTTTGACTCCTGATTTTCCCGCGGTTTTGGCGTGACGGTGGAGGTTTGCAGCAGCTGCCTTAAGCTTTCAAACTGGTTGTGGGTCTCACAACCTAAAAAGGTGAGTGGATATCTATATAATCCACACTAGAACAAACAGTGTCTTTTTTTTGATAAGGCACAATCTGTGCCTCTTGTATCTCCTCTCTTTCTAGTTAATTTTTAGTTTTGCCCAACACCTGGTCATCTAATGGTTAGACGGAGACATGGAGAGGAGTGGAAGCCACAGTGTCTTGCACCCACTGTGAAATTTGGTGGAGGATTGCTGATGATCTGGGGATGCTCCTGAAAGGCTGGAATTGGGCAGGTTAATATTTGTGAAGGACATATGAATAAAGCCGCATACAAGGTTATCCTTGAAAAACACTTGCTTCCTTCTGCTTAGACAATGTTCCCCGACTCTGGAGGTCTGGTTTTTCCTGCTGGACAATTCCCCATGTCACACAGCTAGGTCAATCAATGTGTGGATGAAGGAGCACCACATCAAGATCCTGTCATGGCCAGCCCAATCTCCAGACCTCAACCCCATTGAAAAGCTCTGGAATGTAATCAAGTGGAAGATGGATAGTGACAGGCCATCAAACATGAAGAACTGCTTAGATTTTTGTGCCAGGAGTGGCATAAGGTAACCAAAAGCAGTGTGAAAGACTGGTGGAAAGCATGCCAAGACGCATAAAAGCTGTGATTAAAAATCATGGTTATTCCACCAGATATTGATTTCTGAACTCTTCCTGAGTTAAATCACGAGTAATGTTGTTTGTATATGAATAAAAACTTGTTTTCTTGCATTGTTTAAGGTCTGAATGCACTGTTTCTTTTTTATTATTTTGGCCCTCCGTGAACAGCGATGACTTCATAATCGGTAAGGCCCACCGGACTTGTCATCTCTAAACTTTCTAAAGTGGTTTTTACAGCTTACAGGGGGGCTAGAGACATGGAAGACCCCTTTCCTGAATGTAGCAGACACGCTGCATTCAGTGGTGCTTTCAGTTTGGACAGCACCAGGGAGGTGAAAGGTCCTCTTTAATGGCATCTGTAGCCCATAGACTTCCCTATTATAGGGAGCATGTCAGTTCGAAATCACATTAAAATAAGCAGAGTTTCATATAGGGGATGTTGAGCTATGTAGAACCATTGCTTTAGTTTATAAATCCACTGGATAGTTTTGCAAATATACAGTTGTGGCAAAAGTGTTGAGACTGGCACAAAATTTGATTTTCATAAAGTTTGCCACTTAAGGGTATGTGCACATCAGTCGTTTCTGCATCTTTGCAGACCGACCGGGAACCGGTGGAGAATGGCAGATACTGAGTTTTCTGAACTCGGCTGTGTCCCTCGTTTTGTTAGCGTTTTGCTAACGATTTGCGATCGGGTTATTAGCGTTTGGACAGCGTGTTCTTGGCGATTTCCCCGGCGTTTTTCTTAGCGAGTTCCAGACTGGTCTTTGGTGCAATTGTTCAGCTGGAACCGCTGGAAAAACGCTGAAAAGAAGTCACTTGCTCTATCTTTGAAAACCGGTGGAAAACCGGTGAATAAACTGAAAACGACAATAAATAAAGCGTTCTAATGTAGACAGCGTTTTCTAAACTCCATTGACTAGCATGTTAATCCAACCGGTGGCTAGGATTAACATAAATTAACATAAAACTCAGCGGAAACCGCTGACGGAAAACGCTAAAAAACAGCCCACAAAACGACTGATGTGCACATACCCTAACTGTTTTCAGATTCTTTTAGTCAGATGTTTCAATGTTTACTGAGAGACAATCATAGGCGTTTCTTAAGTTTTTATACTTTTATTGACGAATACATAAAGTTTATGCATTATTTGTAGTATTGTCCCTTATTTTGCAAGACCTATTAAGTTCACCCTGACATCAGCTTCTGGGCCGAATCCTTACTGATGGCAAGTAGAGATGAACAAGCCCATGGAAGTTCGGCTTTTGGGGATTCAGCCGAACTTATATAAAGTTGTGTTCTGGACCCAAACTTGACCCGAACCTCATTAGAAGTAACTGATGGGGCAATTCGGTTCTCCACCCACGTACAGCCAGCAATAAACAATGCGCTTGCGGGGGATGGAGGGCAAGGTTTTGTCATTATTTTTTAATTTATTCTTTTTGCACACACTACATCCGATATTGTTGATTTTACATCCAATGCATGCGGCTTACACGGGGCCAAGCACCAAAGGTACAATCACAGTGATGCTCGCTCCAGTGATTTGCGTACTTCAAGCACACAAACTCTGAACCCGAACACTGAAATTTCTTGTGAAATCTGTGTTCAGTACAAACACTGAACAATAAAGTTTGGTTCGCTGATCCCTAATGGCAAGCCATTGTTGCCTAATCAGTGCAAGTTCAACTACAAGTCAGTCCCAATTTCTCTGTTTTTATTTGTCCACCCACTTTTTGAGGATTGAAGAGTAATTTGTGCAGTAATCTGGCTATGGACCCAATATTTCAGAGTTTTGTTCTTTGAACCACTTAGTTGCCACATATAACATTTAACATGGTTCTTCATTATGTTAGAAAAAGCAATGTTCATCACCAAATTGCTCCTGGATCTTTGAGAGAATTTACTGTGGGAAGATGTTTACATATTTTAGCATAAATGAGTACATCCCAACAGATTTATCAAAAATCCTTTAGTTTCCTCTCACAATCAACATTTTTATGGGACTCCATACTACAAAACACTCCCACAGTAATGAGCCATTGATTGCGAACAAGATTTGACATTTTGCACCCCCAGTAATTTTTAGATTCGTAAAATTCTGCAGCATTCAGTCATTTATTGTACAGCATGAATACTTCCTGGTTTCGGCTCTGAGGAGTTTGCAAATATCATACCCAGTTGTCAAAAGAGCGTGTGTAGTGTACTTTGTGGCTAGTGGCTGGAATCTGAAATCCAACACTTTTTTTGAGCAGACAGCGTAGGAGGCTGTCAAATCTTGCGTAAGGAATGAAATTTACGGCCGTGGCCAGCACTGAAATCTGACAATACTATTTAGCCCTGCCATCTAAAGGGAACTGAGCACGCTTATCATTCCCCGCCTACACAGACAGCGTAGAGGACTGTAAAATCTAGCATAAGGAACTAAACTTGTGGCCACGGCCAGCACCTGAAATTTTACCCATGCAGAATCTTATGCACAAATTGCGCAGCAAAAACGTAGTACGTTTTTCCTGCGTGATTCTGCAAAAAAGTGGATGCAGAAAATTCTGCAACAATCTTTGATCGTGGCCATAGGACTTTAATGTCAGGGAGGAGCTCAACACTGTGGCAGATTTGTAGTTTTCTTAAGATAAAAGATGTGAGGAAGTTAATTGCACAGAACTTTGATTTATTTACATACAAAATGTTGTTTTATGGTTTGCTCGATATTGTTTCCACATGAATTATTATTGGGAGTCTAACAGCAATGTTCTTGTTACACACTCACATGTAGCCAGTCCTGCTCACATGACACCTAGTGACAGATACCCCCCACTCTCCTTCTGACAACAGAGGAGACATAGGGTTCCTACATTCTAAGTTGAGAATATCACTTCTTGTTGACTGGTATGTGCATTGCCATTTAAAAAATAATAGTGTTAGTGTACAGTGAGTCCTGCTGGCCAGGGTAACACAAGAGATGGCCAGGGAACCAAAGGGTGGATGAGATTGGCAGCCAAGGGACCCACACAACACACTATTAAATATTCCATACATTTAATTGATAGTTATTGTATTGCTACTATTTTACTTTGTGCTTTAATATAGAACTGGCTTATTTGTTCTGACTTGGCAACGTTCCAGCGATCCCGACAACGATACGACCTGGTAAGGATTGCTGGAACATGGTCACTGGTGAGATGTCAAACAGTCAGATCTACTCAACGACGCAGCAACGATACGGCGACCCGTATAACGACCTTGGCAGTTGTTGGGACCCTCTCACAGAGCAGCTAGTCTGACAACTCTGACCTATGTGGCTGAGTTCTGAGTCACCAACAAGGTCGTTGTTGAGGCGTCAAACACACCGATACATGCTGGCCAGTGGGAGCCCATCAATCAAAAAATGGTCCAGGCCATTTCGACACGATCTGCGATGTCACAGCGGGGCCTGGTCGCTGCTATGTGTCAAAGATAGCGAAATTGCTGGCAAGGTCGCTGTTGTGTCACAAACCTATGACGAAACAGCGATCTCGCTAGGTGTGATGGGGGCTTTAGATTTTCTTATGTAAATTATCCACAGGCTAGTCTGCTTGAGGGACATAAACCCTCATAAATCCCTTAAACTCAATGCAACTGCTCTTAAATAAAGGACATGTATGATGTCATGACCATGTAAATATAATGGGCAGAGCTAAGCAAGCTAAATCATTAAAGTCTATGTAGACTTTTCAGCAGTTTCTGAAATTTGGCTGAACTGTTAAGTATTATCCTGCCGGATAACTGCTTTACTGTTGTTGTCAGCTCTAATGTAAATATGTAAGTTGTTAAAATGCTCTTCTGGGATGAATACAACATATTTTTTTTTAAAGGTTACTAATGAACACTACAAGATCTATATAACATTGGGGGTAGTTTAATAACAAAAAAGGACATAACAGGTTCCCTTTAACTTTACTCTGGCTGATTACTCCCGTACACCTCTGAATGATCCATTTTCAATCAAGTCATGAAGCCAAAAACATTTCTGCACCTGCTTGTGCAACTATTTTAGAGCTGTAGATCCATTGTTAAAAGAGACGTCTAATCGTAGACAGGTCTCAAACAATTCCCAGGCAAAATCGTGTGGGACTTGCAACCTGCAACTGAAAATCCATCTATGATGCATTTTTTCTGACTGTGCAGTTGCAGTTGGCCATAGCAAGAGCTATATTACCCAATGTCAAAAAGCATCGCTATGATCCGATAAAACTGCGATCATTAAACTTCTCGCCATGTAGCCTAACCTTAGAGAATTGCCAATACCAAATATGCTTTATTTTCTATTGAAAAAGGGATTGACTTGGTTGCTTAAGGTTTTTTCAACAAGTTTAACCCTTAATTGTTCTTATTGTTTAAGGCCTTTTTTGGGGATTTGAACCTAATTCAGTCTTATAGTCTATTAAAAAATTATCATTTTTTTTTCATGTTCTTCCCTTGTTGGCTAAATTATCTAGAACCTGCCTTGTGTGTTCTGTGACATTATTGTGCATTATGCCTGTCCTGTGAGATACCTGGTACGTTATCTTTTATCTTGTCACTGTGTCTATTACTACTCTGTTTTGTCATCACTGCATTTATTATCCCTACATTGAACTCCTGTTTCATGGATGCTGGAAATTCACTATTTATAGTAATGAATTCTAGAAAATTGAACTGATGGAGCACAACCTTGACAGAAGCCTGTTATATTATTGATACCCCTACCAATACTTTTGTACCATTATCCTTGTAACATCACTGTGTTCGGTGTCATTTTCGATTCATTAAGTCCATTTTCTTTTTCTTTGTCGTTCTTTATTAATTGCCAATTTTGTGTTAGATTCTTTGAAATTGAACACACTGATCAAGAGTTTTACACAAGGTTAACAATAATCTTTAGTTTTGTTCTTAACCATTTAGCCATTTTTTATTGCAAAAAGATGTACGCTTTGCAAAATGACATAGAAATTGCTACAAAATGTTTAGCATACATAGAATTGCTCCTGGATGGGATTGGACTCCTGTATATTTGTGGTGTGACAAATTTTGTGACTTTTTGAGAAGTCGCAAATGATTTTGCAAAAACTCTGCTCACTATCGCATTCCTGAAAAAAGAAAACCGCTAAAGGTATATAAAATAGACTTTAAAAAAGGCTCAAATTTAACGATGACTATGGCATAAACATGAAGAGGCGAAAACATTCAAATATCTTCAGAAAAGACACAAATGCAATAGTGATCAGGCCCTAATGGCCGCTTTACACGTCCCAATATCGTTCCGATATTGGATACAACAGCACGGGAGCGCGCACGTTTTTGGCACTAGTCCAAGATCGCATATGAGATGTTAAACAGGGAGATATCGGCAGGCTACTTAACTGCGATGTCTACGCCCCCTCCTTTGCGCTGTGTACGAGCGACCCAGGGAACGACCATTTAACATGGGAGTGAATAGGGGAAGTTGTGCTCCAAATCGTAGTTGAGCTGTCACACAGCACGATCCTGCCAGATCGTCAAGCCAATATCGGGCAGTTGGAGAGCCTGCACAATTCCCCAACGATATTGTTTTGGCATCGTTCTTGCATCGCATTGCTCATTTACACCACACAACGCACGAACGATATCGGCGGCAACGCACATACCACGTGACTTTTTATCATTGTTGGACAACGATATCGTGCCGTGTAAAGTGGCCATCAGTCTTTTCTGTGAAATTCTGCTTTCATGACTCTTATATTGGGACACATCTGCCTCTAGTTATAACCCTTTCCTAAGGCTCCCCATTGTTTCTTATCCATGTACTGTAAATTGCTTTGTTTGATATTGAGTCATCATTTTGCGTATCTTCCATGTATAGTGGTATAACTGTTTATTATCTTTGTCATATCACTGTATTTATTGCCTTTGCAATCACAGCTTATTATACCTGTACTGGCACTGAGACATGACTCAGTATTATTTTTATGTAGTGATATCACTGTGTGCATGAGATGTTATGGTTTTAGTGGCAACTTGGAAATTGTGCCTGAAGTGCTCCGACAATTCCTTTACCATATAAGAGAGGCCCAATTCCAGATTTTGTAGAAGGGCCTAGGATGCCCCGAGTTAACTTTTTTCTATTGCAAAGGTAGGATGCTTAGTTGAGTTTGGCCTATGTTTAGCATTGCTTTATTTCACTGCTTATGCCAACAGTAAGAAAATAGAATAGGCTAAAAAATCCAGTAATGAAAAAAATTAGAACAATACTAAAATAGATGCTTTCTAGTGATGAGCGAGCACTACCATGCTCTGGTGCTCAGCACTTGTAATGAACAGTTGAATGCTCCGACTTGACTCTTTACACTTGAAGTCAATAGGGAACTCAAGCATTTTTCCAGAAGATCTTCCCAGAAGATCTTCCAGGTCTTGACTTGTACAATGAGTTCACCTGAGGCCACAGCTGGGGTCACAGCACCATAACTTCCAAAGACAGTAGTAATCGGTCATTTTTTTTAAATGTGACCGGGCACTGCAACCTCAGATGTAGCAGAGCCAGGTTTGTCAATGACATATTTTTTGGATTACATTGGAACTGCAGTGGTGTTTTAGGGGTTAATGAATTGAAGAAAAATTATGTTTTTTTAAATAAAGAATTTTTCAGTGTTTTGCTTTTATTTATTTTTGCTTATAGGATTAGTAATGGGGAGTTCTCATAGACCTCTACACATTACTAATCCAGGACTTCATGCAGGTGTGATTTTTTTGAGAAATCACAGCTGTCATTAAACTCTTATATTAGCCCAATTTCCAACGCAACAGGGCAATTGAGATGAGCCTGGTAAAGCACCAGGATTTTGCATATCTAAAGTATACGCAAATTCTGGGGTGGCAGTAAGCTGTCATTTTTAGTCTGGGGGGCTCAATAAGTATGGGCCTCCTCAGGCTGCAAATACCAAACCCCAGTCATTGGGAACCCCAGGCGGCACCATTTTTCAGTTATTTATTTAAATAATTAAAGAAAACTTGCTTGGGGTCCCCGTATTTTGACCAAGATCACCACACAGATGGGGGTTCCAGACACCAGCCGTGTGCTTTTATCTGCACTGGATATCAATATGCAGGGGACCCTAGGCAGATTTTTTTCATTATTTAAGTAAATAATGCTAAAAACTGTGTGGGGACCCACCCAAGAAAATGGACATGGCTGGGAGCTGCAGCTTGTGTTCTTTATTTGCATTGGAGATCAATAAATGGGGGACCCACATACCATTTTTTTCAATTATTTATTTTTACACACCACTTGGTAACCTAGGCAGCTAGTGTGAGGGCAACCAATCACAGATGCCGGCACACAGGGTGTGGACGCAGTCTGACTACAAACCAAATCACAGACACTGTCACAGAGGGTGGGCGGGGGAAGCAGAGAATATACATGAGGTTTAATGAGTGAACCTGGAAGTAATGTGACAGGCATGCGGTTCTCAGTGAGTATGACATAACGCTTTGATCCCAATTTTGCATCGGTAAAGCTTGCTGATTGGCTGCAGTGCAGCATTTGAACAAGCTTTATACAGGCGGCTGAACCCCAGCAGTAACACAGACTTTCCCGAGAAGTCTGTGCTTTGGTCCGTGCACAGACACTAGGTGTACGATACAGGCCCTGAACTTTACAGTTACTGTTTGCCTATGGGTACCTTCACACACGGCAATATTGCTTGCAATATTGCTTTCACTGGCAACTTGCTGGTTGCAGTGAAATCATGGACACATTGTTCCATTTGTACACAGCCACAAAATATAACAATGTGTCCATGATTTCACTGCAACCAGCAAATTGCCAGTGAAATTGCCTAGCAATATTGCCGCGTGTGAAGGTACCTTATCACTAATTAGGACTATTCCTTTGCCACATTGGGATACTTCTGGGTTCATATTCTACGAAGGACAATAAGTGCAAGGAGTAATGCAGGTCCATAATTCCCTTATTTAATGTTCTCATTCTTTAGTGCTACATAGTGCAGTTGTCTATTTTTTTAGTTTATTGTATTTACGGTTTGTACCTGTTCACGTTTGTCTAAGGCTGACTTCACATTGCAGGTCAGATCCGATCCGAGGCTGTCAGGGTGATCAGCACACAGAACCAGAGGGCTAATATGCCCTCCGGTCCGGTGTGCACCCGCACGCAGCTGCCGCCACTGATGAATCAGGGACATAGCTGGCAAGGAGCTAGCCGCAGTCCTGAAACAACTGTGGCGTGCAGCCGCAGGTGTCCGGTTCCCGGATCCTCCCGGACCGGAGCAATCCGGCCCCATACGCTCCCACGTTAGGGAGCGCCGGATTGCCCTGGATCCGGGAGGATCTGGGGGAATCCGGGGCAATCTGGGGCAATCTGGGAATTGCCAATTAGAGGAGATATTCTCCTCTCGGACACAAAAACGCTGCAAGCAGCGTTTTTGTGTCCGTGAGAGAATACTGAATTCTCCCGGATTGTCCCGGATAGATAGAAACCGGATGACAGAGAGCTGCCATCCGGCTTCAATCCGGCCCCATAGGCGACTATGGGGCCAAAAACCGGTCCAGGGCTGTCCGGTTTACACGGACAGCCACGGATCGGAACCATCCCGCAATGTGAAACCGGCCTAAGATGTGCGGGTCAGTTTTTTATTTCACATTGTAATTCATTCCTTCTGACTGAGCACTTCTGCCACCAGCTTTAGGCGGCTTTCAATTTAGCAGGTTACTGTCAGCCCATAAAATTGTAAGCTTTCAGCCCAGATAAAGGCATATTATAATAGGGACCCAGCAAAGAGATATGCCTTGTAGCTAGCTGCTGGGCTCTCATAAACAGGCCACTTTATGCACTAAGTATCTAAATTTTTGTACTTTTAATAGCAGTAATGCAGGGCCATAATTCCCTTATTTAATGATTGCATGCTTTATTGCTACAGAGTACAGCTGTCTATTTTTAAGTTTATAGTATTTATGATTTGCACCTGTTCACATTTGTCTGTTAGGATGTGCTGGTTATTTTTTATTATTTTACATTATAGTGGATGCAGGGGCTGTACTTGTACCTGGGCTCAAGAGCCTCAGTGGGTCTATAAGATCCCTTTTGATTATATGAGATCAATACTATTATTTTTTGTCCTTGGACTGTTTTGACTTACCATTTGCTTCATGATTTTTGTTTTCTGCAGCTTGCTCACTGGCCTGCATACACTCTATGGACATAACCCAGGGAGCCCTGTGTAAGTCCAGACTTCTGTATATGGGATTAAAGGTGAAGGCTAGTGTTCCACTGTGACCCACTAAGTACTGTGACTTGGAAAATTCCAATCCATGAAAGTCTTTTTAAAAGCTGCTGTAGTTTAACGTACCTATGCACCTGTACTCCTCTACACCAGCTTACAGAAGGTAGTTCTCAGCCAGCAGTGTACCTCGAATGGTGATGTCATGGGGGGCATGTCCTGTCATTTTTGGCAAGTTCGGAGCAACTGTGAATGTGTGTACAGATGAAGCGAGAGCAGAGGCAGTGAAGACTCTACAGAAAATACTAATTTTGTCAACTATTAGCCAAAGGGAATGGTGCTAGAGAACATAACAGTGTCAACAACTGTAGCATTTATGCCTTTAACATTATAGATTGCAACCGGTGTACTAAATGTCATGTTTTGATTTTGAAATGCATTGAAGGTAGTAGCAATACACTTTCCAAATGGGATCGATTCTGAGGATTTTATAGGGATAAGCACAAACTACCCAGAATTGTGGGGATAAGTTGCTGTTTCTATATATATGCAAGTTAACATGATATAGTATGCAGAAACCATCATGGGTTTCAGAGTTTTAATTTCACATAACAATTCTTGTACACTTTCTTTTCTTTCCCTATAAAAATGTAAGGCTGCCTTCACATCATGATTTTGCTGCATCCGTGTGTATCTGTGTCAAAACGGATACACACGGATCTGATTTTGCCTCCCATGTATCCCTATGGGCATCGGATTGGATTGGATGTGTCCCTATTGGCATCCAATTTTAGCACCATCCGTTGCTGTCCGATTTAGTCACGGAGTCAAAATCGTAGCCTGCTACGATTTTGGCCTCCGTCTCTAAAATCGGACACCATGGAACCGTGGTGGTCCGTTGGAAGTTACCATAAGAGACTATGGACATCGGATCCAATGTCGGCTCTGTTGTTATAAACTGAGCATGCCCAGAAGCATTGTTCAGTACACAACCCTGTTTCTCTCTGTTCTCCCTGCTCCTCCCTTCTCCATCTCCTCCATCTCCTCTTCCCCCTCTCCTCTAGCCAGTCCCCCCTCTCCTCTCCCCTGTCCTCTCCCCTCCTCTTTCCTCCTGTATGTTAAAAATAATAAATCTCCTCACGGAGGATACTTCACCTGTCCAGCGCCTCCGGGCATGCGACCATTTCTATCTGGGTTTTAGGACCTGTTATTATATCACCGAGCCGATCAGCTGACGTGTGAGCTGATTGGCTCGGTGACGTGACAAGAGGTCCTGCAGCCAGGCGGTCGCATCCCCGGAGGAAAGAGGAGGGGAGAGGACAGGGGAGAGGAGAGGAGGGACTAGCTAGAGGAGAGGGGGAAGAGGAGATGGAGGAGGGAGGAGCAGGGAGATCAGGGAGACAAGAATGATGTAGTAGTAGGGAGAACAGGGAGAGACAGAGGGACCACAGGATCCACACGGATCCTGCATAGAATTGGACACAGATGGCTATTTGTCATCCGATTGCATGGATCTGTTTGGATCCATGGCTGTCCAGGGGATTCTGCAACCCACGGACAGCACAAAATTGTGATGTGAAGGCAGCCTTACTTTTTGCCCTAATTGCACGTCTCTTTTACACCAGTTCAACGTAGCCTCAAATTGATTCGTGTTGTTCAATTTCATAATTTTGTAAAATCTCTTTTCAAAATGAAATAATGAATAATGTTTAAAAGTGAACATATTGCACTTAAGAAAAAGTGCCCATATTATCATAGAAAAATAATCAAAAATGGATCAACCAATCTACAATAAAGGTTGTATTTTTAGGTGTATTGCGGTTTTTTTAAGTATATTTTCAATCAAAGTCAATAAACATAGTCTAACACATTTTCACAGCATGTTTTAAGTCTTTCTGATTGATTTTGGATTTCTTTCATATATTAACAATATTAAAAATGTAATGCTTTGAAATGGCATTTGAAAAATGAGTATTCCCTGTAATGCTGGATCGTGCTGTCTGCATACTCATTTTATATTGATTTTAAATTCAGTAACAATTCAATTTTCTTGAGGAATAATATGGACTATTAAATAATGTATAGCATACTTATATTAGAAGACTGCAAATGTCTAAAAATGTATGATTCTTCTATGAGGGATTCACCTCTCATTCTTAGGTGGTAGAATGAATAATTAGCTGGATGCTTTACCATTCTGTAGGATACATTATTTTCTTATGCTGTAGTACAGTGGCTCACATTTTTCTGTTTCATGCTGTGTTCTGCAATGGTTTTTTTTTAATAGATATTTCAAAAGGTAGAAGCAAAATCAATCCATTATTCCCTACAGATTCCGTATGTATGTTGTCTACATCCTTAGGTTCTCCAACTATTGTAAAATTATATGCTCTATTATTGTAAGTCATGTCTGTAGCTTTTTGGGTATGCTGTCACTTGGAAAATTAAATGTGTATAAAAAACTAAGAAAGTAAAACCATCAGCACAATCCTTTCATTAATGGGGTTGTCCAACAAATAAAGTTCATTTTAATCAATAGATCTTGGAATAAAAATAAATTCCACAATTGAATATGTTAAACAAAAATGTTCCTGTGCTGAGATAATCTTATATTTGTGTTCCTGCTATGTCCTGTGTAATGGGTATGACTGACTGTGGGGGAACATGGTCAGAACATACCAAATCTCCTGGGGAAGGAAGGAGCAAAAGTATATAGAAACTAGCTATAGAGCCTAGCATTGCCCGGGCAAAATGCCCATATATGGTCATAATGAGCATATGTGGCAATATCGCCCATATATGGTAATGTAGGTATATGGGTGTATATAATATAGCCCCCCCTTGCCATAGTACTACCCCTTCATAGCTCCACCCCTACACATAGCCCCACCCCTTTCATAGTGCTGCCCCATGTATAGCCCCACCCCTTCATAGTGCTGCCCCATGTATAGCCCCACCCCTTCATAGTTACAGCCCTCTGCAACGTCCAGGGGACTAGGATATGTGAAGTGGCCATAGCTATGCAGAGTGGGTGGTGGTATGTGGAGTGGGTGGGGCTTATGCCACATACACACCCACATACACACATACACTCTGCTTTATATATTAGATTACAGCAGGGATTTGCAGTTGCTGCTATCTGTAAGGTAAAACATTTCCCTGCCAGTTTTTAAACATGTTTTTCCTCATATAAAACAGCAGCAGCAGTGATCCCATGCTCCAATATCTGTATACTCTGTTGGATCCTCCCCTGCTAGGAGATGTGGTATGATCAGACCATGTCTCTGCACGTTTATACACGGCCATTACACAGTACATAGCAGGGACACATATATAAGATTATCTCCACACAAGAGATTTAGTATGATCGGGCCATGTCCATGTTCAGTCAGACACGGCGATTGCACAGTATATAGCAGGGGAACATATGTAAGATTATCTCAGCACAGGAGATGTGGTATGGTCAGACCATGTCCCTGTATGGTCAGACATGGCCATTGCACAGTACATAGCAAGGGCACATATATAAGATTATCTCAGCACAGGAGATGTGGAATGACCATGTCCCTGTATGGTCAGTCACATTCATTATACAGTACATAACAGGGACACATATATAAGATTATCTCCACACAGGAGATGTGGTATGATCAGGCCATTTCCCTGTATGGTCAGTCACGGCCATTACACAGTACATAGCAGGGACACATATATAAGATTATCTCAGCACAGGAGATGTGGTATGATCAGACCATGTCTCTGTATGGTTAGACACATCCATTACACAGTGCATTGCAGGGACACATGTATAAAATTATCTCAGCACAGGAGATGTGGCATGATCAGACCATGTCCCTGTACGGTCAGATGTGGCCATTACAGCACATTTATACGATTATCTCAGCACAGGAACATTTTTTTTTTACCACATTCAATTGTGAAACTTTTTTTTTTACTATTATTATTTTTGTTTTTCTCTAATGATTAAGGCTAGGGTCACATTTGGAAGGCTCATTGCGATTACCGCATCCAGATCCAGATGCGGTAATCGCATGAGCCTTCAGACACATTTTGAGTTCACAATGTGTCTTTAAACCTGGATCCGGTAACTGGATTGCTCAGAATGTGCAATCCGGTTGCCGGATGCTTTGTTCATCCCTGCTGCCGCAGGGATGAACAAAGGGTTAATGTTAATAATAGATGTGGGCAACATGTCTCTAGGGAGTGCCCACCCTCCCTAGAGACATGCTGTCCACATAGTTCGCCATGTTAAGGGTTAATATGTGAAATTACAGTATTGCCGGCTATTATCGGCATTTACCATTTTCTGAATGAAACCCGGCGGCTCCTCGCTGTGGATGAGATACAGTACGTAATCTGCGTACTGTATCTGCTGGTATCCAGGGTCCTGAAAGCATTAACATTAGGTCTATGGCGGTGCGCTGCCTATAGATCTAATGTTAAAGCTTTCAGGACCCTGGATAGCGGCAGATACAGTATGCAGATTACGTACTGTATCTCCTCCACAGCGAGGAGCCGCCGGATTTCATTCAGAAAATAGTAAATGCCGACAATAGCTGGCAATACTGTAATTTCACATATTAACCCTTAACATGGCGAACTATGTGGACAGCATGTCTCTAGGGAGGGTAGGCACTCCCTACAGACATGTTGCCCACATCTATTATTAACATTAACCCTTTGTTCATCCCTGTGGCAGCAGGGATGAACAAAGCATCCGGCTACCGCAAGCATTCGCATGTGCCTTGCGGTAGCCGCGGCTCCCATAGGAGCCCATTATAGGTCTCCTGCTACGGTTTGCAAACCACTGTGAAAACTGCAGCCTGCATGATTTTTACCGCAGGCTGCAAATCCTCAAGCGGTAACTGGATTGCATGTAGTGCAATCCAGTTTTATAATGGGCTCCTATGGGCTACAGATCCTGATCCAGTTTTGAGCATTTTGCATGCTCAAAACCGGATCAAGATCTGCATTTGCCAACGCAAATGTGACCCTAGCCTAAAATAGATTTTGGAACTCCCCAATTAACCAAGACTTAAGGCCCGGTTACACACTGCGATGTCCCAGCGATCTGACCAAGGATCGGGATCGCTGGGACATCTCTATATGATCGCTGGTGAGCTGCCACACAGGCAGATTCACCAGCGACCAGCGAGAGCGCTGGTAACCAGGGTACACATCGGGTACTTAAGCATAGCACTGCACTTATGTTTACCCTTGTTACCATGTACCAGCGTGTACTGTGCGGCGCTGGGCATCGGCCGGGAATCGTTGATCGTTGGTCTCCCGCTGTCACACACGCCGATGCTGTCCACCCAGCGGGAGATCAACGATTGAAAAATGGCCCTGGCCACTCTGCAACGATCAGCTATCAACGATCAGGATGTCACACGTAGCGACATTGCTACGAGGTCGCTGCAACGTCACAAGTTGCAGCGACATCGTTAACGATGTTGACACGTGTAAACCAGTTTCAGGGCTCGGACACACTCATCAGAGTTTGACTGACGAGACTCTGAAAGGGCTGGAGCAGTGACCCTGAACGGCTTTTCCCTATCTGGATGGGGCTGTCAGCTGATTGTGTTTTTGTGCAGCTCCAGACTCCCCGTCCAGACAGGGAGAGGCCATTCAGGTTCACTGCTCCAGCCCTTTCAAGGTACCGTCACACGGGGAGATATCGCCGGCGATGTTGCCGGCAACCGAGGGGCGTGGCCAGGTTGCGGCGACATCGCCGGCGAGTTGCCTCGTGTGACAGGGCGATAATCAGGCGATGAATCGCCTGAGTCACATCGCCAGGTTTCCCAACAATGTTGGGAAACCTGGCGATGTTGCTCAGGCGATTCTGCCTGATCGCCCTGTGTAACGCGGCAACCCGCAATGTTACGGGCGATTCCGCCTATCTACAACATTGCGGGTTATCGCTTGCTGGGTTGCTGGGCGACCCAGCGAGCGATAGCCGCGGCAACTAGCCGGCGACATCGCCGGTAAGTTGCTCAGTGTGACAGCTCACCGGCGATGTTGTCAGGGATGCGCGCTCCCGCGATCCCCGGCAACATCGCCGGCGATATGTCCCTGTGTGACGGTACCTTCAGAGTCTCCTCAGTCAAACTCAGATGTAACTAGGAAAGTGTGTCCAAGCCCATACACTGCAGTTTTTCCCTGATCAGGTTCCATCCAGTTTGTGTGCCAAAACCAGGATTGTCTCCAAAACTCAGAACAGGTGTCAATCTTTCTTTTATAGTTTTTCTTTGCAAGTTCTTCTCCTCAATTTGGGACACAAACCTGATCGAACCTGATCAGGAAAAAAACTGCAGTGTGAAACCAGCCTTAAAAGGATGGAATGCAAACAGGTTAACCAGGCAATTAGAAGAACAATGGAGAAGAACGTAGCACTCTAGTATAAAACTAATTCTGGTTCTTCAAAGGTACATGTACAGCAACATTCTCAAGCATAATGCGTCTTTTAAAGGAAAACAAAAGGTGAAATTTGGCTGCAGAAGTGCATGAGACTGAAAATATATTTATTTTTTAAATTGGCGTGCTTTTTCTTATCTATTGTTATAAAGAGAATACGTCGTGAAGTAGAGGCTCGTGATCCCTCCTTATAAACCAGAACAGAAAACCATACTGAAATGTAATACATAGAAGACCATTTTTCTAAATGGTTGTCCTGTAATTACATTTTAGCAGATGAGCCAACCAGGGGAGACAATTTGCTGTATCCTGTCAAATAAACCAGATTCAATTTCAGATCTACAGGTTCGGGAGCACTTGGGCAGCAGCAACCATAATATGGTAAATGTCAAATGAGAAATGCAAAAACCTGGAGCTTAAGGAAAGCTGATTTCAACAAATTAAAGGAAGAGCCCAAGGGTCTGTTCGCACGATGCATATTTTGTGATGTATTTGGTGCAGATCCACAGCAGACATGCACTAAATATGCAGCAGCTTGTTTTGCCAGCAAATTCTTTGTGATTTGTGAAGTCCTGTCCGAATGGTGCATTTTTTCTGCACCGGACCTGCTGAGTGTTTTATTGTGGAAAAATCTGCAGCACGTCAATTCTTCCTGCAGATTTTGCCACATTTTTCACCCACAGTCCCTCATGTTAGCTCAAAATAAGCAGCATATGTGCATCAATTGCTCGTATTATGCATGTGTTGCTTATTTTGTGCCTAATTTGCAATAAAACCCGCAGGAAGTGATAGTGTTGAAGGGGGGAGGGGGGGAGAGCAGGATTTCACATCTTTTTACTTTTGCTTGGCCAAAGTATGCAAACTTTATTGAAACAGGTGCAAATTTTGCATCACAAACTCAGCAGGCGAATGCACCCTTATAGTGTAGACTAGAACCTTGTCATGGTAACTGGGAATACCAAACATAAACGTGGTAATTTTAAGAGTGCATTCGTACGCTGAGTTTATGGTGCAGATTTTGATGCAAATTAAGCACTAGAGATGAGCCACCACCCTAGTGTTTGAATTAGATTCGTCGAATTGGGGGTGTGTTGGTTGAATGTTCATCGAATGTTCATCGAACACCGTCGAATATCATTGAAAACAATGGCAGGCAAGCACAAACACATGCAAACACATAGAAAACACATATAAAACACCTTCTCAGGTGTCCAAAAGGTGAAAAACTACTCAGAAGACACAACAAACACATGGAAAAGTGACAAGTACATATAAAAAATGCGAAAAGAAAAGAGGTGGATGAGTAAAAGGAGGAGGAGACACAGATATAGGCATGTCATGCCCTTCTAAAATCATGTTAAACACAGCAAGGGGACTCCAACAAGAGTCTCCATTTTTTCCAAAAATTGGGGCACAGACACCACTTAAGTGGCATCAATTGCCCCACAGTTGCTAGCTTAAAATTGTTGGTAACTTTCATGCAGCACATTCAAAAATCCACAAGCCTTTAAGGGGCCGTCACACACATCAATATTGCTAACAATCCTATGAGCGATGCAACTTTGGCGGAATTGCCTAATCGACATCTAATTATCGTGAGGAAGATGTCACACGCCAAGATCTCGTTCACGGCGACTCAACCATGTGGCGATGCCGCGATTGTCCTGGCGTCCCAGCGAGCGATTTTTTTCAGTCGCTTCTACCGAGTCACACAGCAGCGTCTCCAACGATATTTCTCTCAATGTCGGTGTTCATCTTGCCCCATCATGGCAGGTAGGCGTCCCAGAGTTTTGTTTTCCACCACCCTAACAAAGTGATTGGTGTACAAGTAACCGAAGAATGACTCTTAGTTACAACATATTTGCGAGACGTCATTTTTAATAAATAAACGCAAGCCAATAGGAATGCAGATCTCACATCCAATCGGTGCTGAGGATGCGAGGCGAGCCAAACCCCAAGGCACGCCTACTGTCTAGGTTTTGAGGATCGCACACACCGCCAAACATGTCGACACACAGATGTCACACACGCCGATGTAGAAGATCGACTGACCATTCGTCACCAGGTTTTAGGTCTGGTTCTAAAACCTGCGACCTGCGATCAAGCAACTAATTGCTGGTCGTATCGCCCGGTCACACACTATGATGTCGCTTTCAAGTCTTTTGCGCAACGGAAAATCTGTGATGTAGCAGCAATATTGACAGCGATATCGACGTGTGTGACGGCCCCTTTAGTCTCCCCAGGATGACACAGGGGTATAATGGTCCTTGTGGATCCATGATTTGTTTATCTTGATGAACGTTAGTCTGTTCACATTCTGGCTGGACAGACCATCTCTGTTACCCCATACTCAGTAGGGCGGCTAAAGACTTGGGAGCTAGTAGGAAGCAAGTGCGATTGGGGTGACACCTCAGAGGACTGGAGGGTTTGGGATGTTGAAGTTGAGGTGGAGAGTTTGGGATGTTGAAGCTGAGGTTGGGATGTTGAAGTTGATGGAGCACTTGTGATCCATTCAAGCACCTGCTGTTTTTGTGCCTCATCTGCAATAGGTATCGATGGTCGTGTCCGTAAGACAGGGATCATATCAGATTGTCCACGGAAATAAGTAGACATCTGACTTTGGCCGGAAGATGTTTTTTCTTCAGCAGATGTCACTGTTGCTTTACCACCTACCCCATGGACACAAACTTTTTTGCCCTTTCCACCACGCCGATTCCCCCTTCCATCAGCAGCAGGCCTTTTGCCACTCATTTTGCATGTGACCAAATTGGCAACTCTGCAGTTATTAGGAAAAAAAAATTAGGATGGAAATCGAGCAGAGCTAAGTGGCCAAACAGTGGTACTGGGCTCAAGCTATTACCTGGGCTAGGTGCGGTTAAAAATTAGTCTAAACTAGACAGGCACTGTAGTGTGTTTCACAAGTGGGCTACACACCAATGTCTAAATGACACTGCCACCCTACCCAAACTATTACCTGGGCTAGGTGCAGTTGAAAATTAGTCTGAGTTAGACAGGCGGTGTAGTGTGTTTCACAAGTGGGCTACACATCACTGTCTAAATGAAACTGCTACTAGGCCCAAACTATTACCTGGGCTAGGTGCAGTTAAAAATTAGTCTGAACTAGACAGGCGGTGTAGTGTGTTTCACAAGTGGGCTACACACCACTGTCTAAATGATACTGCTACTAGGCCCAAACTATTACCTGGGCTACGTGCAGTTAAAAATTAGTCTGAACTAGACAGGCGGTGTAGCTTGGTTCAAAAGTGGGCTACCAGACACTGCTTCTAGCCCAAAAAAATTGCCTGGACTAGCTGCAGTAAAAAATTGGCTACTGGATAGACAGGCGGTGTAGCTTACTTTACAGCTGGGCTACACCGCTGACAATCAGACACTGCTCCAGCCCCAAAAAATTGCCTGGACTAGCTGCATTAAAAAAATGGCTACTAAAGACAGGTGGTGTAGCTTTCTTCACAGCAGTGCTACACTACCTGCTCTAAAGGATTGCCTGAGCTAGATTTGGCCAGATGCTGTGAAAAACACTTGCACAGCACTGGCACACACCTGCCTGGCAAAAACTAATAGGAACTGCTCTAACCTAGCCTTCAAAAGGGCTGATATTATAACTAGTCTCTACTTCTATGAAGTAGCTCTCAAAAGGGCTGATATTTACAATTATTTCCTACTCCCTACTTGTCTGAAGTAGCCCTCAAAAGGGCTGAGATTTTAACTAGTCCCTACTCCCTAAACCTGTCTATCTAACTTGATATTCACTCACTAGCTCGCTAACTAACACTTTATAGTGCCCACAGCAGCAGTAGTGGTGCCTGACTGACGCACAACTGCAGCATTGAGGAAATGGTGGCAATGGGGAAAATGGCTGGGTCTTATAGGGCAAGGACATGTGACATACACAGCCAATGACACATGCCCTTGATTGTGTGCAAAAAATGCACTTTGCTGTGTGTGTGTGTAATTGGCTGACAGCCTGCACCGCCCCACTGTATATGCAGTTAGGAGAAAAAAAATGGAGATTGGCATTATTTCTGCAGCACTGATCTAAACCCTGCCCCCCGCATACTATACACTGAAACTAGATATTAACATTCATTAAAGGGATCCTGTCACCTCCAAAACGCCTCCTAAGCTATCAAAACATGTCCCTGCACCATCCTATCACTAATCTCACACTTCTTTTGTCTCCTAAAAGCATCCTGTGAAAGTGGAGAAAAACGTTTTAATACTCACTCATTAGTGATTATAATTAGCAGGGGCCATATTCTTTATTCACCAGGGGGTGTTGTTTAGCAGCTCCAGGATCCAGCCCTCTCTCTGTCTGTGCTGCTGTGAAACTGAAACTGAAGGCAGGACTAATGATTTGCATTCTGTGAGTGATAGAGAGAGGGAGGGCAAGCCTGCACATCACAGCAGAACACACACAGACAGGGTGGATCCTGGAACTGCAAAACAGCCCGCCTTGGTGACTAAAGAATATAGTCACTGCTAATTATAATCACTAATGAGTAAGTATTAAACGTTTTTCTCCACTTTCACAGGATGCTTTTAGGAGACAAAAGAAGTGTGAGATTAGTGATGGGATGCTGCAGGGACATGTTTTGCTAGCTTAGGAGGCATTTTGGAGGTGACAGGATCCCTTTAATAGTATTAGGGTTAAGCTTTTGGTGATCGAAGCGACCTCGAACATAACCTCGAACTGCCGAATTTTAAGCAAATTGTTTGCATTCGTCGAATGACTTGAACCCCGCCCAAAACAGCTCGAATTTGAGATTGGCGGACATTTCGAATCGGACATCGCTCATTTATTATTATTATTATTTATTTATATAGCGCCATTAGGTTCCATGGCGCTTTACATGAGGATGAGGGAGACAAGAACAAGTACACTAAATCTAGGCGATCAGGACGTACAGGTACAGGAGGGGCAGGGACCCTGTCCACAAGGGCTCACAGTCTAAGAGGGGCGGGTTAGGATACAGTAGGATGGGGGAATGTCAGGTATGGGGCAGTCGCCTGGGTCTCATGGCAGGTTGTAGGCTTGACGGAACAAGTGAGTCTTCAGGTGACACTTGAAGCTACTCAGGGTAGGAGAGTGTCTGACGTGTTCGGGCAGGGAGTTCCAGAGTAAGGCAGATGCCCGGGAGAAGTCCTGGACTCGGTTGTGCGAAGAGGTAATGAGGGGGGAAGCAGAGGAGGAGTTCTTGGGAGGAGCGGAGGTTGCGTGAGGGAAGGTATCGGGAGACCAGGTCGGAGATGTATGGTGGGGCCAGGTTGTGTATGGCTTTGTACGCCATGGTTAATGTTTTGAATTGGGATCTCTTGGAGACGGGGAGCCAGTGAAGGGCTTGGCAGAGGGGGGAGGCAGGGGAGTAGCGGGAGGACATGTAGATGAGTCGGGCAGCGGAGTTGAGGATAGACTGGAGAGGTGTGAGGGAGTTAGCCGGGAGGCCATTGCGAAGGAGGTTGCAGTAGTCAAGGCGGGAGATGATAAGAGCATGGATGAGTGTTTTAGCGGTGTCGTGGGTGAGGAAGGAGCGGATCCGTGAGATGTACCTGAGCTGGAGTCGGAGGGATGTGGTGAGGGCCTCGATGTGGGGCTTGAAGGATAGGGAGGAGTCAAGGATTACCCCGAGGCACTTGGCTTGGGGGACTGGGGAGAGGGCGCAGTCGTTGATGCAGATGGATAGGTTGGGAGGTGGGGTGGAATTTCTTGGGGGGAAGACGATGAATTCAGTTTTGTCCATGTTGATTTTAAGGAAGCGAGCAGAGAAGAAGGATGAGATGGCGGAAAGGCATTGTTGGATTTTGGAGAGTAGGGAGGTGATGTCAGGGCCGGATAGGTAGATTTGGGTGTCGTTGGCGTAGAGGTGGTACTGGAGGCCATGGGACTCAATGAGTTGCCCTAGGCCGAGAGTGTAAATGGAGAAAAGTAGGGGTCCCAGGACCGAACCTTGGGGGACTCCGACAGAAAAGGGGTAGGGTGAGGAGGAGGTGTGGGAGTGCGAGACGCTGAAGGTCCGGTGCGCTAGGTATGAGGAGATCTAGGAGAGGGCAAGGTGGGTGATGCCAAGGGATTCCAGGATCCGGAAAAGAAGGGAGTGGTCAACCGTGTCGAAGGCGGCAGACAGGTCAAGGAGTAGCAAGATGGAGTAGTGGTGTTTGTTCTTGGCGGTCAGTAGGTCGTTGGTGACTTTGGTCAGGGCTGTTTCGGTATAATGGAGGGGTCGGAAGCCGGACTGTAGGCGGTCGAAGTGGGAGCACGAGGAGAGGTGAGAGGACAGTTCGGAGTGGACGTGCTGTTCAAGTAGCTTAGAGGCGAATGGGAGAAGAGATATGGGGCGATAGTTAGAGACAGAGGTAGGGTCAAGTGAGGTTTTTTTTAGAATGGGCGTGATTAGGGCGTGTTTGAAGGCCGAGGGGAAGGTACCAGTGCTAAGTGAAAGGTTAAAGAGGTGGGTGAGGGCTGGAATGAAAATGGAGGTGTGGCTCAGAATGAGGTGGGATGGGAGCGGGTCGTGGGTGCTGGTGGTGAGGTGTGATTTTGACAGGAAGGAGGAGAGTTGGTCTTCAGTTATGGGGAAGAAGTGGCTGATGGAGGAGGAGGGCAGTGTAGGTGGGAAGGGGAGTTGTGGGGATAGTGGACCGAAGCTGCTTCTGATCTTGTCGATCTTCTCCTTGAAGAAGGTCGCAAAGTCTTCAGCAGAGATGAGGGGAGAAGGGGGAGGAGCAGGCGGGCGAAGTAAGGAGTTGAAGGTTTTGAAGAGCTGTTTGGGATTGCGGGACAGAGAGGTTATAAGGGATGAGAAGAACACTTGCTTGGCGGTAGCAAGTGCTGTCTTGAAGTCAGTGATGGATTGCTTGAACAGAGCAAAGTGCTTGGGGGTGTGAGACTTTTTCCATCTCCTCTCAGCGACTCTGGACGCCCGTCTCAGGTTTTTAGTGAGGGTGGTGTGCCAGGGTTGCCTGTTAATGCGTGGAGCATGGAGAGTGAGGGGGGCAGCTAGGTCGAGAGCGTTTGTTATGGTGGTGTTGTATAGGGTGGTGGCAATGTCAGTGTCGTCAGAGCTGGGTATGTCGGTGAGAGCGAGGAGTGATTCAGAGAATAAAGGAAGATCAAGGTCTTTTAGGTTTCGGCGAGGGTGATCAAGTTTGCGGAGAGGGGGTAGTGTGGCAGGGGAGGAGAGGGCGGAGAAGGTCAAGAGATGGTGGTCGAACAGTGTGAGTACCGAGGTTGTGAGGTTAGAGAGGGAGCAAAGGCGGGTAAAGATGAGGTCAAGCGTGTGGCCTTGTTCGTGGGTGGGAGAGGAGGACCATTGGGAGAGCCCTAGGGAAGTGGTCAAGGAAAGAAGGTTGGAGGTGGCTGAGGAGGGAGTGTCAACGGGGATATTGAAGTCGCCCATGATGATGGAGGGGATGTCAGTGGAGAGGAAGTGAAGTAGCCATGTGGTGAAGTGGTCAAGGAAGGAGGTGGTGGGTCCGGGGGGGTGGTAGATGATGGCTATTTGGAGGTTGCAGGGGGAGAAGATTCGGACTGAGTGGGCTTCGAAGGAGGGGACAGTGACGGATGGGGGATAGGGCTGAAGGTGCAGGAGTTGGACAGCAGTATGCAGACTCCACCGCCGTGTTTGCCAGAGGGACGGGGGGTGTGGGACAGGCTGAGGCCGCCGTAGGATAGTGCAGCAGGAGAAGCCGTGTCGGAGGGGGTGAGCCAGGTCTCGGTGAGGCCAAGGAACAACAGTTTCCTGGAGATAAAGAGATCATGGATGTCGGGGAGTTTGTTGCACACTGAGCAGGCATTCCAGAGTGCGCCGGGTAGAGCGGTAGGTGGGGCATGGGTTGGGGGAATGGGTCTGATGTTGGTGGGGTTGCGAGGGCTAGTGGTGGTGAGGTTGCGAGGGTCAGCAGTGGGTCGCGGGATGAAAGTTGTTGTGGGGATGTTGCAGGGGGGGCCAGGATTGGGGGAGATGTCACCGGCAAGGAGGAGGAGTAGGCAGAGGGTTAGCAGGTGGGAG
Organism: Allobates femoralis; assembly: GCA_033576535.1. NCBI lineage: Eukaryota > Metazoa > Chordata > Amphibia > Anura > Aromobatidae > Allobates > Allobates femoralis. The sequence continues at coordinate 477,081,190 of JARQOC010000002.1, read as the reverse complement.
CATGAGAGCTTGCGAGGCGGGTGTGCTTGTTTGGTGATTGAGGATTGAACGTGAATGAAAAGGTTGGTGAAGTGCGTGAGGTGGTTCGGCAGGATGGAGGGTGAGAGCAGTATTTTGTTGCTGGGAGGGGGGATAAGTGGGCGTAGTAGGAAGTGGAGAAGGATGGGAGTGAGAGTGAGGAGTAGCGGGAACATTGCATACAGAGAACAGGGAGTGAGTGTGGCAGCAGGGGTTAGACGCAGAGTGGGGAAAGTTGTGGTAGTGGGTGAATGGTCATCAGTGGGGAGTGGTCACGGGATGAGGTGATGACGGGGAATGAGATGCAAGGTGGGGGGTCGGATGGATGGGTCAGATGGGGAAGTTGGGGGATCAGTCGAGGCGGTCGGGGTTGACAGATGTGATTGCGGGGTTGGCTGATGGAGCAGCCGTGGGACAGGTGAGGCATCCAGGGTTCAGTCCGGGGTGGAATGCCATCAAGGTATGAGCTACAGTCCAGGGGAGATGTGGCTGGGGACGAGATCTAGCAGTCCAGGACAGGATGGTGGAGCCGAGGACAAGGTGATGCAGCCAGTATGGGGAGAAATAGCATTCAAGAGGAGGTAAAAATGGCTGGGGAGGAAGGGTGGACTGATGACTAGTTCCTTATTTGTGGAAGGGATTGAAGGAGTTAATATGCTCTATATGCTCTATTAAGCACAAAATAAGCAACCTACGCATAGTGCACACACTGCTACATACCTGCTGCGTATTTTGAGTTAACATGAGGGTCTATGAGTGAAAAAGTTGTAAAATCCGTAACAAGTATTGGCATGCTGCAGACTAAAGCACACAGCGGATCCTCTGCAGAAAATAACGGATCGTGCTGAGTTGCGGTGCAGTGCTGGGAGCGATGAGGGGTGAATAGAATTGTTTTTTACCTGAAAATTCACTGCTTCCCATGCCAATGATGATGCGTTTGAAGCAGGGAATACCCACATGCATGATCACCCTTGGCTTCAGCTGCAGCCACTAGTCACGTGCATAAGCTATTTAAGATTATGTAATATGCGCCACTTTCCCTGTCCATCATCTTGCCCACCTCTCAGCGCTGGCTTCAGTGTTGAGCGGTGATGGACAGGGGGATGTTGTGAATATTACATTACCCTATTTAGCGGGCCCAATTGACCACTGGCCACAGTTTCAAGTGGATAGCTATGCTGAACCGAAGTTTTTAATCTATGGAATAAATAGATGCCTTTTATACAGCTTATCCTCTCTGCTAGATTTTTTCTCTTATTGAAGCATAGTTGAAAAAATGCTTCAAAAACGCTGAAAGAATTGACATATTGCAGATTATTTACTGCACCAAATCTGCAAGTCACAAACAGGCAATGCGGGCATGACGCTTCAGGATTCTCATTGACTTTGTTGGTATCAGGATTCAATCAGGTTTTGTGACAAATCTGTACTCAAAAATTAATCGAAAAAATGTAGCAAAAATAGAATGTGTGAACACTACCTAATAGTTCTGTAGAATATGTTGCCTGTATACAGAAATAAAGTATGAACAGTTGACAGATTTCATGGGCTTTCCTCTCTAAATGTGGTTGATTTTAATAATGCATTCATAGAAGTGTCTGACACATACTGTATATGATGTAACATACATTCCAGAAATTGGTGTAATCTTCTCTTTATGCAGCCTTAAAAGTGTATTGATGCTTGACATCTCAAATTAACATGTTCCTCAAGTACATGTCTTTCCTTGTTAAGGGATATGTATGACTTCTTAGGATAGGCATCTATAAGGCTGTAAGGGAGCCTTACGTTTCTTAGCTACCAACAAGTCTGCCTTTCTGCAGGTGGATATGTTGATGCCTTAGGCTACAATATCCATACTTTCCCCAATGATCTTACAGGGTCCTTTCATGCAGATGGTTCCAATTTGAGGCCAACACTCAGAAGTGAAGCTGTATTGAGTTTCTACCCTGAAACCAACAAGTCCCTCTTGAACATTGTGCTTGAATTAAACATATTTGTCCCCTTTTTCACAGGGCAAAGGAGGGGATCTTAAAACCACTGAAGGAAGGAAATCATTATTGGACTTTACAGAAGTAGGTCATGTGCTACAGCTGCTGATAGTTTAAGAGGAAGAAACATGGGACCTCAGACGTGGAACATGACTCCCTGAAAATGTTTGAGATCAACCCAAGAAAAACTTCCTCAGAGGCTTGTTTAATAAGCATTATCTGTAATAGTCTCAATGTGTGCTTATGTTTCCTGACGAGTTTGCACCTTCTTCCCACAGCTAACAAGGACACGTAATGGAAGACAGAACAATTTAATGAAGGAGATTTAATAGTTTGTGTTAAAACTAATATGGTCCATTAAGAGCTGTCATTTTTGTAAACAATGAAGATATATCATGTAATGCTGATCTATCCAAATTTTTTTTTTTACACTTTTGCTAACTGTACAGAGGAAACTTAAGAACTCATTTCGGGTATTTGTTCTTGCATCCAGGTATTTGTTAGGTTTCCAGGCAAAGAGTAAAATGTACAAAATGACTGGATTTGAAAATATGATTAGAGAAAAAAAGGCAACTTTACTAGCGAATGAAGCAAATGAGAGTTGACTTCTCTAATAAATGACAGCTTTGTATTTAGAAGCCTCTACTTCTTTGTTTGAAGCATTAAGAGCTGACGAGGCCAACAACTTACGGCATCACTACACCCTCCAGCCATTCCCTGCCAACCAAAGGTGGACGCAAAATGGTATTTGGATCTTTCAGAATATAAAAGCATGGTTTTATATTCTAAGTTTTCATATTAGAATAATTTGGGCATAAAAATGATATTGACAACTTCTAGGTATATAAAGTTATTATAAGTAAATTTAGGGTATGTGTATACATAGAGGCAGAAAGCTGCACCGAAAAAAATGCAATGGTGGAAATAAATTTCATTTCCAATACCCAATTTAAGCAAGTCCTTATATTCTATTATTTCAAAATGTATCTAACCCTTTAGGAATGGCAATTTTTTCATTTTTGCGCTTTCATTTTTTCAGAGCCTTCTTCACAGACCCATGACTTTTTTATTTCTTGTCCATATAACTGTATTAGGGTTTGTTTTTGAGGGATAAGTTGTAGATTTTTGGCCAGTTTTCTGTGCGTCAAAAGAATATAATAAAAATCCTAAGTGTTCGGAAAGGAGGAAAAAATTCTGCAAAAATTTATTGGGTTTTGTTTTATAGATTCACAAAATTGAGTGTGCTGTATAAATGACCTTGTAGAATGATTTATCCAAGTAAATACAATTATGGCGATACCAAACATCCTTAGATTTTTTTTTTTCTTTAAGTAACGGAGAAAAAATTCTGAAGTTTATTTTAAAAATAAAGGAGGTTTTGACTCACCATTTCCCAAGACCCATAATGTTTTTATTTTTCTGTAAATGGAGCTGTGTGATGGTTTTATGTTTATGGTATGGGTAGATTTTAATATTTTGATAAATCAAACGTTTATGGATTTCTTGTTATGAAATATGTTCTCTTTTTAATCACTATAATTTCTTCAATTTTGATGGAGTAAAATGAGAGTGATTTGATTCTTTTTTATATTAAACTAATTCAATGTTTTTAAACTTTTTTTTATTCCACTGAGGAGGCTCGAACCTGCAATCAATTACTTACATTACATTATGCAATAATAGTACCGTATGACGTTAAGGCTGTGGATTAGCTTCACAGAAATACCAAGATAGTAGCAACAGGTGCCTGCCATGGTAATCCATCACTGACCCATGATCGCCTAGCTGGGGGGCCGATGGGAGCCGGTGTATGTGTCGAGCCCCAGGCCCAGGGGGGTACTCGGGTATCAGGCTCAGAGGGGTTCACGAGGATGTCACGGGTGGCGGTGCCTGAGCCCGTGGCCTGGGTGACACTTCAAAGCGGGGTTAGGTACAAGGGAAAAAAAGATTTGTTGTCTCGTGACGCCACCTGTAGTACCTGGTGATGGGTCACCAGCGCCGCCACAGTGTCGTGCCACCACAGGCAGAACAGGTGGACCCTCTAGACCACAGAACACTGTGGATTCTGAACCCAGAGACCAAGCCGGACACCAAAGGCAAGTTAAGTAAGGTTTATTTGAACATAGGATCACAAGGGATACAGCCCCTAGAGAGAGCCACAGGACCGAAACACCAGTGATCCCCCAAGGGAGCCCAGCGAGAGTGAGCCATATACAGGGATATCACGCAGGACAGCGATGGGGGGGACCAGTGAGCCAGAACCTGCGAACTGACCCTAGGGGTACAGTACCAGAGACACGTGGTAGTGATGAGGGGAGAAGAAGGCAATCTTCAGGAGACCAGGGAACAGCGTGGAAGGGCGAGGACCACTGGAACTGGGATGAATCCCACTGAAACAAGGAGAAACAGACAATGAGAACACTGGGAGAAACAGAGCACAATATTAAAGCTGCTGGACCTGAGCTGGCAACTCAATACTGGAAGCATAGAAGTTACCCAGGCACTGACTGCAGGCAGTGTGGATCTTTAGTATCCACCTCCTCTCATTGATTGGCTGGGAGACCTCCTCTCATTGATTGACTGGGACAGGAGCAGGAAGGAAATGGTGCACTGGTCCCTTTAAGACTGAGCAGCAGTGCGTGCGCATGACCTATGCGTGCCTCCAGGAGGAGAGGAGGACGCAGGAGCCTGGAGCGGTGCCACAGAGAAAGGAGATGGCGTGGGAGCGTGGGCCAGGTGAGGATAGAGATGGGAGTGGGAGCCGAGCCCCCGGAGAGGTCAGCAACCTGTAAGGACCTGTCCCCCCTGCCTCATGACAGGCCGCAGCAGCAAGGTGGCAAGCTGTGGGGTGACAGCAGGCACAGGCCGGACGGGAGCAGGCACCGGCCGGGTGGTGACACAGTCCTCCGGAGAGCAATGGTATTGCGGCAAGGATGGCAAAGCTCCCTACAGGTGGAGCTGGGCTTCTGGGGCAGCGTAGAGTAACGGGGCAGCTTGGAGTGGGACTTGAGGCCAGGGTAAGAAGCAGTGGGGTAGTCTATATTGAGGCTGGGGACGGCGAGGTATAACGCACACAAGCTGGAGAAAGTCTCTTTTACCTTTTTACTGATGGTATTCACAGGTAAAGATGTCCAGAGCACTGTTGGGGGACCAGGTGCACAGTGAGTCTCCACAGCAAGTGGGTATAAGACCTCCTCAGGTTCCCTGCTGTCACTGAAGCCCTGTCTGTATACAACACAACTGGCCTCCTCATTTTCTCTGGTCCTCTCTCTCTCCTCCTGCGCGGTCCATGGGTTACCCTCTCTGATCACTGCTGTGTTATTCCACACTATGGGGTCTAGCTCCCTTTTGTTGGGTACGCAGGGGGACCGAGTGACTAAAGTCTCCACAATGTGCCAGGGTTCTCTGCAGTCCTAGAGTGATCCTGCAGGTGCGGATCCCCGAAGTCCGGTAAGTCTTGGGCAAAATTCCACTAGTTCCTCTGCACCCTTGGTTAAGCTCTGTGCCTTCTGTCCCCACTCCTAGGCTTGGCTGAATGGCAGAAGGGCCACTCCGGGTCACTGGTTCGGGCCACTCCGGGTCACTGGTTCGGGCCTCACCGCGGCACCAAGCACCAGGACGTCTTCGCAGCTCTCCTAGCGTCTGCACACTCTAGCTAACTCCTCCCCCAGCAGTAGTATTTATAGGGGATCTCACCTAAAGTCAGTGAGTCTAGCTCCACCTACTGTTCCGGGGTGGAAGGTGTTGCATGTAGTAGGTACCTGCTGTGGAAACCCAGCTGTGCAGTAGGGAACGCTGTGGCTACCTGCGTGAGCAGGGCGCCACATATGCAAGCCCTTTAAATGTCAGAAACTAGCTGTGGCATTTAAGTACTTAAAAGCAAAAATCTGAACTTGGCTCTGGCCACTGCTTTTAGATAAAGATGCCATGTTATATAGCAGACATCAACAATGTGTGGAGAGAGTTCAGATCCTGGCCATCTTCATATACTGGTAGCCCTGCAATCACATACATCACATATATGACACTGTGTTATGGGGTTAAAGGGGGCATCTGTTTTGGAATATCTTTTTTGTTACCAAAGTCACCTGTTGATAAGCTCATGACAAGGTTTCCTGCTGCTGCATCTCCCATTCATCAGCTGTAAAATGTGGATGAACTTGGTTCAGTTCTTTTGCCGCACCACTAGAGGTGAAGTCAAACATTACTTAATTCTAAATTAAATCATTAAGCTGTTTGTATAAGGGGATCTCAAACATCTGTGAAATATAGACCATGCTGGTATTGTAATACCTTGCCTGACTGCAGGGTCTTCTGACCTTAACTGCGTAAAGAACCTGTGACCCAGTTAATTCAAGTCAGGAGGACTAGTGGTTGGGCTAGGTATTGCAGTCGCGGCACAGACTGTAGTTCAGGAGACTTGATTGTCAGACTGGCAACTACAATTTGAGCTTCTGAGCATAGTCTTTGTCGGTCTGGAGACCTGTTGTCGGGTTGGGTATTACAATCTGAGCACAGTCTGTGCAGATCAGCAGACCTGGTGGTAGGGATGAGTATTGTATTCTTAACACAATCTGTGTGTCACAGATGTATGAAAACTGTCAATAGCATGATGTGATGGCTCCTGAGGACTGCTTCTTCCAGCTTCTGTCTGTTGTTACTAATAGATGAGAATAACCTTAAAGTGTAACTGTCATTAATTTTTATTTAATAATGTAGAGCAAGTGATTGTAATCAATGTTCTAATATACTTCATTAGAAAATTCTGGTTGCAAACCATTCATAATCCTTCTATAAAGTGCCCCAACTGCACTGTGAGTGAAGCAGACACATTTTTTTTTATCAGTCACCTCCGTCTTCAGTGCATACGGACCTGTAACATTGTATCAGATTGCTCTGAGGGAGCCTAGAGTTGCTAAGCAATGTCAGAGTTCAGGATCAGGTCAAACTAGGTTCTGTCAGAAAGATGTGTCACAATGTCTGTTAACCCTTGTCTTCTGGCCCAACCAAGCTCAGGATCTCTGCTAACCCCTTCTCTGTTATCACATCACATTGCACTGCTCTCTATGAGCTGCTGTGTAGCAGACAGAAAATGCTGTTTTTTAAAAGAGCACAGAAAAATGGGAGAAAATAAGTTATATGGCAGAAAAAACATTATCTTAGCTGCTGTGTGACCCATCATAAACAACCAGTGCAGTATTGTTTTTTTTCTTCAATGAAATGACATTTACACTTTAAATGATAGAAGTAAAGGTTTTAAGAGGCATATAATCTCAATAATTTGAATTTTTGGAACTATTTCATCTGGGGAGGCTGCTGAATGAGCGGCCCTGTCACGTGGGGCCGCTCATTACATATGCACTGCTTCTCCCTTTCAATCAGCGGCAGGGGGAAGCAGTGCATAACTAAATATATCCCCCCCAAGTGCTGGCACTTGCCCCCCTGCTTGTAAGGCCCCCCCCGGCTGCTATTATTACCATCCTCTCCTCTGTCTTCATCGCGCGCGCAAGTCCCTCTTAGCTCCCGTCCTCAGTAGCATCCGGGGTCATGTGACCGGCCGCATGACGTCATCGCTACGCGACGGCCGGGGACCCGGATGCATGGAGGACGGGAGCACCGAGGCACCTGCGCGCGCGATGAAGACAGAGGAGAGGATGGTAAGTTAAGCAGCCGGGGGGGCTTAAAAGCAGGGGGGCAAGTGCCAGCATTTGGGGCTGCCTGTGTATACACCTCTGAGGCTGGGGCTGCCTGTGTATACACCTCTGGGGCTGCCTGTGTATACACCACTGGGGCTGCCTGTGTATACACCTCTGGGGCTGCCTGTGTATACACCACTGGGGCTGCCTGTGTATACACCACTGGGGCTGCCTGTGTATACACCACTGGGGCTGCCTGTGTATACACCACTGGGGCTGCCTGTGTATACACCACTGGGGCTGCCTGTGTATACACCACTGGGGCTGCCTGTGTATACACCACTGGGGCTGGGGCTGCCTGTGTATACACCTCTGGGGCTGCCTGTGTATACACCACTGGGGCTGGGGCTGCCTGTGTATACACCTCTGGGGCTGCCTGTGTATACACCACTGGGGCTGCCTGTGTATACACCACTGGGGCTGCCTGTGTATACACCACTGGGGCTGCCTGTGTATACACCGCTGGGGCTGCCTGTGTATACACCACTGGGGCTGGGGCTGCCTGTGTATACACCTCTGGGGCTGCCTGTGTATACACCACTGGGGCTGCCTGTGTATACACCACTGGGGCTGCCTGTGTATACACCACTGGGGCTGCCTGTGTATACACCGCTGGGGCTGCCTGTGTATACACCACTGGGGCTGGGGCTGCCTGTGTATACACCACTGGGGCTGGGGCTGCCTGTGTATACACCACTGGGGCTGGGGCTGCCTGTGTATACACCACTGGGGCTGCCTGTGTATACACCACTAGGGCTGGGGCTGCCTGTGTATACACCGCTGGGGCTGCCTGTGTATACACCGCTGGGGCTGCCTGTGTATACACCACTGGGGCTGGGGCTGCCTGTGTATACACCACTGGGGCTGGGGCTGCCTGTGTACACCACTGGGGAGGCTGCTGTATACACCACTGGGGAGGCTGCTGTAATACTGCTGGGGCCTGTATACACCACTGGGGAGGCTGCTGTATACTACGACTGGGGAGGCCTGTATACCTGTGCTGGGGTCCACCCTCGGCTTATACACGAGTCAATAGGTTTTCCCAGGTTTTGGGGGCAAAAGTAGGGGGGTCGGCTTATACACGGGTCGGCTTATACACGAGTATATACGGTAATTGATTTGATGATTTTGCATGTGATGCACCCCAGGGCCGTGGGGTACTCGGGACCGGGCTTTGATGCTTCCAGGGGAGTCACCTAGCTCCGTGACCCTGGGCGTCAGATAAAAGTTTGGGGGTTATTGTTTATGGGGATAATGTTGGGACGCCACAAATGGTGTTCGGTTATTGGGGCAAACGCTGTGGTGCAGGACCTCTGGGGATGATGGGATTGCAGCTACGGTGGTATCGCTTGCCACGGGTGGAGCGGTTCCCCAGGGCAACCGGTGAAGTCTATGGCGGTGGTAGGCCATTGGGGTGCAGGACTGAGAGCACAGAATAACCAACAGACACACAGTGCGTAGTCTCCGTCACCTTTACTGGTAGTTGCAAGTGGAAATCAGGATACGTTGCACAGGAGATGTTGTGGATCCAGGTGGCCGGGAAGTATCTCTGGAATCTCCTCACCCGGTAAGTTCTGAGGCCTCCCTGCTGCGCTACTTCTCGCTTGTCCTAGCTGCCTGTAGCTAAGCTGCAACCCTCTCTTCCTGCTGGAAAGTCTCTCATCCGTATAGCAGGCAGCTTGAGCCCTTCCTGGGTACAACTCCTCTGTCTACTCTCCCTAAGCTCTCTGATGCTGGTGTGCCTCCAAGTGCTTTGCTGTGGCCAGGAGACTTGGAATCTCCCATCCTCCTGTCTTGGCTGCTGTGCCTGGAATACCCTCACAACCTCAGACTCCGATTTCTGCTTCTATTGCTCTATGCTAGGGTGAGCCTGATAGCTGGCTCCACTCCCCAGGCCTGCTTTTCTCCTTCCTCTGACCCTCTCCGATGGGTCCCTCACGCTTGCTGTTCCTCACTCTCGACTCTACCTGGGACAAATTTAACACTTCTCCAGTCCACAGGTCGTCTTCACAGTCCTCCTAGGAACTGAACTCCCTAACCCTGCCCCAGACCAGAATTTATAGGGGAGCTCCCCTGAACTCAGGTTTCAGAGCTCCCTATTCAGGTCTGGAGTCAGGAAAAGTGTTGCATGCTATGGGCTTACCTGGTGTGGATACCCCTTCTTGC